>DWJK01004284.1:0-12164 GCA_018248815.1 Croniades pieria auraria
AAGCGCCATAGCGACCTGTATTCGGCTTGTAACATAAAGCATCTGACTGCAGCCATTAGCAGATCATCATCCCACCGGGCCGGAGGGCGTGTAAACTATGTATGTACTTATTATATATACAACCTTAACCAGCGATCACACCCTTTTAATAAAATTTATCTTCCGGTGGAATGCTCATGCTCTGAGTAAATAAAATGCAGGCTCTACCATATTAATACATTACTGCTTAGTTAAATTATCGCTAGCATGAGATTATAACCGATATAATCTTTAATCTTAATTTTAAAGTAATGATAACGTAGAATTAAATAATGCTATCAATTTAACTACGAAATATAACTGGTTGTAGCGTATATTTCAAAAGCAAATATTTTAAAATTTCTAACAAATTGATTGACATTGCTATTAATTCTTCCCTCGGCTTACATCCCTACTGTTATTGGGCTTTTATATATATTTTACCCCATACCATGATCGGTTTAAATCGTCCATCAATACTTGAACCCCCTGATCACTTCGCTTCAAATACTACAAGGATATTTAAATAATAGAAAAGAAAATTTTGGACATTTGTATTGCTTATTAATAGGAAAATAAAGGCGATTGTTTAATTATTATAAAATTGATTTTTTTTTATATAATAATGTATCTACGAACTAACCATAATTAATGGACCGTGCGAAATATAAAAACAATGGCTGGCAAAGTGGCTTAGTGGCGTGCCACTGAAGAAGCCTATTTCCAGCGATGGATCTGAACAGTGGGACAATGATGAGAAAACAACTTGCATGTTCAGAGATTTACTGTTTAATGACACATATTTTTTACCTTTACCTTATTGACAGGAATTATGATATAAAATTATACATTATGTTATACTATGTACAATGACGTGACGTAAATAAGCACTAAATATCATATGCACATGATTAATGTTTTTCTATGTACACATTTTGGACACAATTATGTATTGGCGGTTTATAATAATTCTGAAAATTATCGTCTGGCTTTTATTTCTGGAGTTTACATCTAGAATCTTTAGATGGAACCTCTTGCCGACTTCAGTTCACGAATAGCTTCTATGTCGCTTTAATATGACAAAATTTTATTCTAAGAAAAGAATCGGTACTTAGACTAAAATTGATAATTTAAATCAATTGTATAATCATTATAATTTACTAGAGAACAATACCGTTTTAAACAAGGAATAAACGACGCTGTTTCTTTAACAATTTTCTTATTTCTAGTTACTTTCTTAACTGAATTGACTGTCTTTGATATCTAGTGATTAGTGGACCTGCCAGCTGAGCCAAAGTTTGGGGTTTGATTTCCACCCGGGACAAAGATTTGTGTGATGAGCTCAAGTATTAGTTCTATGTCTGGTTGTACAAAATATATGCGTAAATATATGTAGAGATGTAGTTTATCAGCATCTGGTTTTACCATAGCATAGGCTACGCTTAATTCGGGAATTGGGGCCGTGTAATATACCAAGATATTTATGTTAGTTTTAGAGGGAAACACAAACACCATTTGCAAGTTCATTCTTTGGAGCCCTGGGCATACCTGTACCGTGCGTTAAGGATCTAGCTAAATGGTTACGGTTCGTGCGTGCTGGCCACACCTCGACAAAGCAGCTGGTTTCGATTTGATTCACGTAGAAAAGCTAAACCATCAATTACTTAATGTCCGATAGTCGCTGCATGGTTTCTATCAAGTTGAAGATATAGTTTTGAGGTACTGGTTTTAACTTAGTGTAAAACATATCTATATAGGTTTGTATTTAGGTATAGGTGCATATAAATGTAAACAGTTAATCAGTAATATTCCTTTTATAATTATTCCTATATATTATTATCATATCAGTTATACAATGCATTAGTAAAACTCATATTCATATGCGAAAGTTGATGCTTGTCAGCTAAAATAACAGGTAACATAAGGATAAGTGAGAGATGTCAGCGCGGACATTTCAAGAAAATGCTGGCAGGATGGTCAACTATAGAATGCTACCAGTTCACGTAATGTCGAACAAATGAAATAAGGTGCTTTCGGGAAATAAATAAATAAGGCTTTTTAATTAGCAAATTTATGAAAAGGAAATGTGTTCCTTAACAACTGTTAACTAAAGTTTTACGATAACCACTGTAGTAGACGTATTCTGGAGTTTAGGACGCCCTCCAGCTAGGTGGAGTGATGGTATACGCAAAGTGGCTGGTAGCGGTTGGATTCGAAGAGCTGAAGATCGAGCTCAGTGGCGTGCTATTGGAGAGGCGTATGTCCAGCAGCGGACGGGAGTAGGCTGATGATGATGATGAACAAAAGCTCTTGTCGGGCAGACTGACGTGATGACAGATTTCTATCCTCGTATCTGCAGTATATTTTCAATAATGATGGCTACTTTTTTGAACTAACGGAGAAAAAATGAAGAAAAACTATTAACAATACGAATATCTCGAAATAGGTACCTACTTAGTTTTTTTCCTAAACTAATAAAAATAGTATACTGAAGAGAAACATATATTTATATATATAGTTTTATTTACATATATAAGTTAGCATTACTTTCTACACCGTACCAGAATCAATCTACAAAAATCGAATATCGCCTGAGAGTTGAGATGAGAGGTCGCTATGTTTTGCGTTTTGTTAATCTTTTAGGAAAACGAATTTATTTATTATTACGTGTTGTTACTGGTGTTATTCACAATATGTGTTAAAGTTTCCTGAAGTACTAAGCAACTTATATTCCCCGATAAGTGCGTTATGATTAGTTTGAAAACTACAGAGTCCTGGCTGGAGAGATTTGTTGTCGTTTTAAATTATTAAATTACATGCTGCAAAAATAAGCCGCATTTTATCGTAGTACCGATAACCGATGGAGTCGAAGAGTTTTGGAGTGGAGATCTTGGTAAACGTAGAGTAGGAAGATACATATATGTAAAGTGGTTTTTAGCGATTGGATGCATAGCGCTAAGATGGACCTCAGTGGCGTGCTATGCACAGTAGTATACGGATATAGGCTGATATTGATGATGAAGAAGCAGCATTTTATTAAAAAGACCACATTAAAATATTTCCTGTATATAATTAACGTCACTTCACACCTATAATCCCCAAAGGGAGTGGAGTGTAGTATACTCCCATGGTTCACCAGTTCCACAATGAAATTTGTAGCGAGTCTATTACTATACACCGAGCACCGATTCAAAGTCTGAGTCATTACTAAAAATGTCCACTATAATATCTAAGGAAAGTCTAATGGTGCCTGACCATGGATTTGAACCCAGAGCCTTCCGATTAGCAGTCGCGCTCCCAACATTCCACAAACGCGGCAACAAACGTATGCTGAATATCAACATATACATCATTTGTTTGTTCTACATACACACATGCAAACCTATACGTACACAGAATATCCAGAGTCATGGCAAGATACCACCCTTATCTAGTACATATTACATGTGCCAGAACGAAACGGTTTGATTCTACCTTTCTAATCCGAATGCTCGAAGAGAAGAACATCCAACGCATGTGTATCCAGACATACATATATGTATATATGTCTATGTATGTATGTATGTATAACCTAGGAGTCTTCAAGGCAACGTCGAATGGGCTTTTTTTAGGCAGACGAGATCCATCTTAGGATACGTGTTTGTTTTTTATCAAGCGGGATTCCAGTCAAGCGTAACCTATAATTTGTATAAA
The DNA here is from genome assembly GCA_018248815.1 of Croniades pieria auraria. Classification (NCBI taxonomy): domain Eukaryota; kingdom Metazoa; phylum Arthropoda; class Insecta; order Lepidoptera; family Hesperiidae; genus Croniades; species Croniades pieria. The sequence continues at coordinate 3,712 of DWJK01004284.1, forward strand.
AAATTTAAAAACATTTAGTGCTTTGAAATTGAATCCGACAATCAGGAAAACATTATAGTTCCGCAAAAAAAATCTTATCATATCGACATACTAGTACGTAAGCACACTTAATTAATATCACTTAATTTATATATCCTGAGACTTAGGATTGGTATTAAAAACTAAATATATGTCTTGCCTATTACGGTTCTCATGATCTTGTGACATATGAGCTGCCATCTATGCGCACTCGCGCAATTCACGCAAGAAAGTTCAGCTAGCACGAATAGATGTCGCTACTAGAACACTATTATATAAAACGCTAACGTAATACGTTTATATCTTACGATGCAGAGATAAATCGTGAATAAAATCAAATAATATTTATTTATAGGCATAAGGTATACATAATGGTATTAAGGTCCATAGCAATTTCCGACTTATTTTACCTTTGCGGCATGCAAATGTAAGGTACGTTAATATTATTCATATTAATCATAAAAAATAACTACAATAATAAGAATAATCACAATGCAAGAAAAAATTTAAATATTCGCTCGGTGCTAATAATACGTCTATAATACTTAAATGTCATAAATACACCCGTTTTGCAACCAGTTTGTCAAATGGAATTTAAATTTGTTATATGTCAAAACCTATAAACCATATGGTAATATAATACAAATAGATTATATTTATAGATTTTTATTTTGCATTGGGGTACGGAAAGCATGTATTTATGCCTTGTGGGCCTGTTCATATCATCTACTTTCTTTTTAAAATATTAAGGATATTTATCTACGAATAAACACACATCTCTGATGTAAAGGTAAAAAAAGTTTGTATTTCTTAAATATTGGCTTCCAGCTATCTCTAACATGCATGTTGCAAATAGCTCGTATACATTTTTTTAGACTCTAAATGCTTTAATGGCATTTAATTGCCCCAAATGACAAGACCATAACTTAGCACTGATACCATATTTTAGCACTGATTTCATACGAGACCAAATACGCAATCGAAAAAAAAAACTAGTTGTGAAGTACAGAAGACAGTTGAAAAGCGGAAAAATTATTATCCGTCGAGAGATATGAGTATATCGATTCCATGAAAATATTTATTTTGTCAAAAGTACTTACGTTGTACTCTGTTATCGCTTTTTAAAAATGAATGTGTTGAGTGCGTGAAAAATCTAAATCTTCGTCATAATTTGTTCTTGGAGCGACTGGCACTAATTTGAATTTATAGTGCGAGTTAGACTGAAAGGTTGCGTAGATGACATGTGCCAATATGCCATCAGGAGTGAAATTTTTAGCTACGGCTGTCTTTATTAGGACACCCGCTCCAACCTGGGATTTATTTTCAATCCCTTTGCTTTCAATTTGCGGTACTGTTTTTGTCCGGATGATAGCTTAATTACATGTTTGCCTCGATGTCGTGTTTCACTTAGGCTGGTGATATCCCATTTGATGTCGTTGAGGACCTCAGTTTGCAGTTAACAGAGGCGAAGTCCGTAGAAAGAGAAGAATATATATAATATCACATTATGTATAATAACACAATCAGCTAAATATTAATAAAATGGATTTGACCACACAGCTGAAACATTACTAGGAAGCAATGGAAATTTAGATTTAGGTTATTTTCTCTTCTGTTATGTTCTGTCCTGTTATGTTAATTATGGAAATTGATAGTTTTATTGGCTGACAAATGGACCCTGCGGAAGATCAGTTCTGGTTGTTCTTGGACTTCTAGCATAATGCAGAGTAGGTTCCATTTCGTAATGTGTGCGGCCAGTAATTGTTCTATTTGTTGGTTTTTATATTTTAGTATTTGTGTCACGTGTAGGTATATATTGTTTGTGTATATTCCGATTAAAAAAAATTTCTTTCTTTCTAATAATAGTTTTTATCCACATAGTTGTTAATGGCATGGACTTGATCACACTGCTGTCCTTGTACCAGTGGTCTAAGTCACACAATTACTATTAGGGATATTTAGACTTGATCACAGAGACGTATTTTAATATATCAGAGTTTGTGTCCACTAGATCGTTTATTTTTGTACGATAAAGTTTCAAAGTTTAGAAATATTGGGCTTAATAATTAAATTTCATGCAGATCATGTATAATAATATTATATATATGTATAAAATAATATAATTCAGTTAAATAATTTTTAATTTTCTTAAGTTTTGCTACCTATTGTTCGTTTTTATTTCGAAGTTGATGAGGGAAAAATCACAGACACGCAAGAAACTTATCCAGTTACATCGACATGTTAACAAAGTGTACTTGTGTACTATACATCCTCATTATTTTAGCCCTCAAAAAAATAAATGAAGTCGCCCTCATCAACTTCCCTATCAGTTTCGGAGATATTATGATATCGTTTTTCGATACAAGCAGAGGGATTCATAAGTCATCGTCCACTGCTGGACATACTCGTATGTATATAGGTCTCTCCAATAGCACAACACCGAGCTCGATCTTCAGATATGTCACCAGTAATATGTAAATCATTAGAACCTTGGTCATTTGGGCTCGAGATATATCAGCTGAAAGCCAACACGACGGCGTCGAACGTCGAATGTTATATGTGACAATCTGCGTCTCGTGAACGCACACAATGCTTCATGATACAACTCTCTCAAGCATTTTACCGGATGTCGCATGAGAGGCAATAAATGACAAAATTTGCGCCTGACTTACGGACCATTATGTTTTACATGAATTTTAATGATTAACAGCGATATTTTCTAAACTTTGAAACTCTATTAATATCATCATTCACACACAAATTATATTTCATACACCCATAAAAAAAATAAAAGAACATACAAAAATAAAATAGATACAATGATATACGTTACATAGCACTGGAACTTATTTATTCGATGTTCCAAGACCATTGGCTATATGCGTAGTTTTTTTTGAGTGTGAGAAGTGTAGCACACTCCCACTGTACACCTGTTACATTCTACGTCCCATCATTGAGTTAGGGGTGAGCCGGTTCCAAGAGCCTTAAATCAGCAGTCGCTCGTACAACTTTTTAACCAATGAGGCAGTGAATGTATAAGTATAAAACATAGTCATTAGTAAAAATGAAAATTTAATTTTACTTCATGCTAGAAATACTGTTATTAATGACGGGCATATTCTTTACTATCAAACTAATAACATATAAAGTAATTCTTGAGAAAAAATAAGCACGCTACTTACGGAACAATGTCAATCAAAAACATTATGTTTTATCATTTTTTATTAACCAACAAGTATCTCACATAAGCAATGTAAAAGAACGACACTAACAATATAAGCTATACGTAATAAAATTTAGTAAACACGAGGTACTGGCGGTATAGTTTCGACTTCGCTGTCCAAAGTTTTGTCGATGACCGGCCTGTAGGTAATTTCTACGCAACCGGTCTTGATATCCACCGTAGACAAGCTATGTTTTCTCCAATGTTCCTCTATGGGCTTCGCTTTCTATAGGAAAATGAATTATCGACTAAAAGTATCAAAGAGTACTAGCTACGTTAAATGGCGAACCCGCAAATTCATATCCAACCACAAACAGGTCTGAACTCTTTACGTGTTGAAAACCTTATGTAAAATTGATTCTCAATTCTTTTATGCTAAATTGCTACGACCCAAGTATCGAGAATTATTCGGTACTTATAAGTTCTTCAGTAAAGCCAATGAAGTGAAAAGTATTCGTTTGTTTGTGACTCTAGATACGTAGATATTTATTACCGGGCGCCTTATGGCCACTTTTACCTGATCCTTTGTAGGCTTACTATAGTCCATTTCGTCAATTCTTTTCGGATGGTCATCCCTGAAGTGTGCGCCTCTGCTCTCAGTCCTATTTATCGCGCACGCAACTACTTGGACTGCACTTTGCAACATATTCTGAAGCTCCAACGCCTCGATTAGGTCCGAGTTCCAGTTGAGACGCCGATCGCATACACGGATTTGGTTAAACGCTTTGAACCACCTTTGTATTTCATTATTGGCTGGAACAGTTTAATTTAGTTTAATCGTAGACTAAAATCGGCTCTGGGCGGACCTTTCCACGATTGCTCAAGAAAGGCAATAATACGCTACGAATGGCGAAGAATTGTAAAGCAAGCCACTGACCCTGGAAATAGGACCACGGCCACTTTGCCAACAGTGTAACGCAAGAGAAGGGGTAAAGTATTAAATTATAAGGAAACCTAAATGTTAAGTAAAAACAGTAGAAACAAAAATACAACCAGTACGAACGAAAAGTACTGACAAATCATCATGGTACGATCAGCGTTCCGCTTGAAAATTTTGCTAAGTACAGTATAGAGAATAACATAATCGAAAAAGTAACCTAGGTCCATCATTGACTTCACTGTGTTGTTAGAAGTAAAAAAAAAAAATTTAAGTTACCTTCAGTCAACAGCTTCGCTTCACGGAACACACCGCACTTGTTCTGCATAGTGACTCTCATAGCTTGCCTGAGTTCGTGCGGAGGTACATTGCCTTTGGCGTAACGGATCTTTTCCAGGTTGTCTAGGGTGGCATCGCAGATATCCTTTTAAAATAAAAAAAGGGAAAATTCGAATTGTTACATGAAGCATTATAATTTTATTTGCATGAAATTTGCTTACATCGTTTAGCGAGGGTTGAGAATCGCCAGGTTTACTGATCTTTCCAATATTATTGCTAATAGACTTGCCAAAGACCACTACGTCAAGAATAGAGTTTGCTCCCAGTCTGTTTGCTCCGTGACAGTTGCTGACTGCCTCGCCGGCCGCATGGAGACCTCGCACTGGAGTGTCACAACCACCAACGTATTGTATTACCTGAATTATGTTAATCATCTTGTATTTCTTTGTAAGATCATAAACGGATATATTGAAGGGTCGCGAAGAGCTCAAGATGTGAAGAGTTGAAAAAGTGTTCGCCGGTGGTCGGGAACGAGCTCATTACGATGAATGGAACGTTCAAGTGTACTATTTGCTATACAAATGTTAATACTCGTGAGGGAATTATTATTGACAGAAGTTGCAATCTAAAATACGGTAAAAATGTACAAAATGGATTTGCATTATATTTAATATTTTATGGGTCGGTCAAGTACGTTGTTGTCATGAAAACGTATTCAAAAACGTAGGCTTTTAATAGTATGCCTTTCTCATATAAAAAGGACTAAAATGAAAATTATTATTACGAGTTACTCATACCTCTCCTTTATAGTTAATCGGAATACCACCCATTGTATAATGAACCGTTGGGATGATAGGAACCGGTTGGGTGTAAACGTCAGCTCCCGTAAAAGTGTAAGCTGTCTCTGAAATTCCCGGCAGCCGTTCTCTGATCACTTCCGGTTTCAGGTGGTGCAGCTGCAAATACATATGATCCTTTTTTGGCCCAACCCCTCTACCTAAAATGTAGAATTTTCAAAAATGTGAATTTTATGTATATTAATAGCCGTAATAAAAGCAGTGATAGTCTAGTGGTTACCAATTCAGCCTCTCACTCCGGTGGTGCTGAGTTCAAATCCATGGCGCGCACCTCTTTACAAAAAAAAAAGTGCGTTTCAAGTTTAAATATCTAACTTGCTAACGGTGAAGGAAAACATCGTAAAGAAACCTGCACATCTTAGAATTCATTAAAAAAAATTCTAAGATGTGTGCAATCTGCCAACCTGCCCTTGACCAGCGTGGCAGACTATGGCTTTAACCTTCTCATTACGAGAGGAGACCCATATTCCAACAATGAAATGATAAATGGGTCGATTATTATTTCGATTATTATTATTAATAGTTGTATTGCCAAGTTTTTAGGTACTTTTATAAAATAAGACGTAAAACGTTAAGCAACTTTTTGTGAATATAATGTCTTTGATATAAAAATGCTGACGAAAAAATTGGTAATCTCAGTCCATATACATATATCTTTTGTCATACAATACGTGGCAAGAACATCATAATCATTATTACGTGGAATTACAAGGACGACTCCAGCCCAAAGTACGAATACCTACAGATGCAATTTAGTAGCTGACCTTCATCTTGATGTACAGTTTGCCAAAGGCATGGTTACATTAGACTTGGTAATAGTGTTACTGGCTAGTGCACTGACCTGTTTTTCCAGTGCTAAATGAACCTAATTGGCGAACGGAGGATCGCTCGTTCAATTTCCATCCAGGACATATAATATTTGTGCGGTAGGCACATGAATTTGTTCTAGGTGTAAAAAGAGTTTCTATATACATTCATTTTCATACTTATACATGTATGTAGTTTGATTACTATAGCACACGTTTCGCAGAATCTAGGACCAGATGGCCATGTGTTCCATGACGTCCACTGTTTATAACAATTTTATTACTGTAGCCGAGGTAAATATTACAAGACAAAAGCCAATAGGCACTTTCTAGGCAAGCGCCCTGCTCTGTATCTCACTTTCTAATAAAAAAAACTTACCTTGACGAATTTCAGTTGCAATCGATCTTGATACAACATCCCGACTGGCCAAGTCTTTGGCCTTTGGGGCATATTTCTCCATGAAGCGTTCGCCCTCGCTGTTCACCAGATAGCCGCCTTCACCCCGACATCCTTCAGTCATTAGGCACCCAGAACCGTACATACCTGAAAAATTATCAATATTTGTATATAATTTTAGGTACGTTGCGAAAAAAACAAGAATTCCTTTAAATCCAAATAAACTTGTAGGGTGATTTCAATAGCTTATTCAAGTCTTTAATACCGTATGTTTTGGAGCCGCCATTATAGGTAATCAGCTTGTTTACCAATGAAAACATAACATCACGCTTGTTATCCCCAAAGAGGCAGGCAGAAGCGTGTAGAACACTCCCACGTTTCACCAGTTACGTTTACGTCCCATGGAATAGATGGTGAGCCTATTGCCATACACAAATTCAGACTCTGAGTCCCTATTAGAAATTCTAAACTATTATAGAAAAATCCAATAGTACCCGACCCAGGATTTGAAACCAGGACCTGCCTCCCGATCGGCAGTCGCGAATGCAACCACTCGGCCAACGAAGCATAACGAATATAGGTAATTTAAATGAGTACCAATCAAATATGTTATGATTTTGAAAATATGTATTACTCTTATACCTGTTTGTCGCCTCCTGTAAATAATTATATTGTAAAAATAAAAATTTATATAGTGCAACTGTCAATGATATTCACAATATACGTTAAACAAAGATGTAAACTTTATTATTGTTATATTATAATGGCAGGCCAGGTCCCGTACGGTTCAGATATAAATATAGGTGTACTAATGTATCCATAACCAGAATATAACCGGAATGCTCCTAGTAAGTTGCTTTTAATTATTTAGTCCAGGTGAGTGGGAATAGATGGCGCTGTAACTAATATTAATAATGAATATTATAATTTTACTATGCTGCGTATCACTAAAGTTAAAAGAGGAAAGAGGAATAGTTTCTTAACAAAATAACAGTTCTATTACCCGTCGGATGAAATTGAATGAATTCCATGTCTTGCAGCTTTATATTCGCCCTCGAAGCCATAGCGCATCCATCCCCGGTGCACGTATGCGCTGCAGTACAAGAGAAATACATCCTCGGGTAACCCCCTGTTGCAATTACAGTGTTCTTTGCTTGAAACCTGCAATATATTTTTAAAATGCCGTCATAACATCCAACGCCTATATTGTATACAACAAGTGCGGTAAAATAAATGTTATTTAACGCATTTGATGATCACTCCTAATAATTGGAAAATCTTGTCCAAAAATAGTTAATAAATAAGCATAGCACTGGTAGTGTTATATGAGAGTATGAGAGTAAGATATAAGATAATGTAGAGGAACGTGAGTTACCTGTGAAGACTGCTGTCATCCATGTCAAGAGCGAGCGCACCCACAATGGCGCCATCTTGTTGTAAGATGTCTAGTACAAAAAATTCAGAGAACAGATCAATATTCTTAAATTTGGTGCTGTAGCCATATAGTGTGTGAAGTAAAGCGTGACCCGTTCTGAAATAATAAATAAATAGAGTATGAAAGAGAATAATTAAACTATAAATAGGGGAAGTCGTAATTAAAGTTGCCTTTGAAATATTTAAAGTATTTACGGTTTAGATTTTAGGATTAGAACGATATTGTAATAAAACAGGTAGTCTATTTATCAGTGAAAAGTGGCTATTTGGTTGTAGGTATTTTATACAAGACAGGATTTTATTTGTCATTTTTTAGTTATCTAAGTAGTGGATTACATGTTAATTTACACGCACTATTAGCATTTTGTTTCAAATAAATGTAACCAATAAACACGTAACTAACTACGCACAGAACAGTTTTGCAGGGACACGTTTATACACTTTCTTTAATCAGTTAGCTGGTTATGTTAGGTTTAATATTTCTTTACCCGTCATGACTTACGGAGCCGAGACGTGGACACTGACGGTGCGACTGGTTCACCGATTTAAGGTCGCTCAGCGA
>DWJK01004285.1:0-12163 GCA_018248815.1 Croniades pieria auraria
GCGTTTTAAGTTTAAATATCACTTGCTATTGTATTTGTGCCCGGTGCATGGCAATAGGCTCACCACCTATTCCATAGCGGGACGTAAACGTAACTAGTGAAACGTGGAAGTGTTCTACACTCCTCTGCCTACCTCTTCGGGGATAACAGCCGTGATGTTACGCTTTTTTTTTATTATAATTAATTTGGTGTGAGTATGAAGTATGTAACGAGCTATTATCATATGCGTCAAGTATCATACAACGTTCATGCATTTACTAGTGTATTTATATGTACATATGGTACATATATGTGTTACAAGAGAGAGGTAATCCATGGGAATAATAATACGAAGTTAACTGTTTTAGAAATGTTAAACAAAACTCATCAACTCTATATATGTGTCCCCGTATTTAAGAGCGATTCAAATTCTATTGTATGCGGTACTTATGACCTACAATACTATTGAGGCCGTATTCTTATCAATAAATTTGTCTTGTATTTAATCAGCCATTAGTGTGACGGTGATTAGGTTAAAACAATGTGTTTCTTGACAAGCAATTTATTCGAACTCTTGTAGAGTATGCGTTAAAAGTATCTATGAAAGGTGCGACAATACTTAACGTATCTGTACTGTTGGGCAACAAGCAATAACACGGAATGTGTTCTAGACATTTGCTTCATATTGAGCAGTGATGTGTTGTAATAAGAGCGAGAATATATTTTTTAAATGGGGGCACAAACTCAAAGCGAAAACCGAACCAAAAAGAACGCTGGTGACTTTTATTTTGCGAGTCTCGGGCGATACAAGACGTGTGTGAATACATTGTAGGTATTTATATACATACATAACATATGGTACATATTTTGTGTTATTTTTGTATTGCCCGATATACATACATTAAATTGAAGTGTGTTCGTGATGCATAATAATTAAATTATTGAAATCGAAGACGAAATCCGACATAAGTAGGTACTCGCAGCGTTATGCGAATGAGGTCAAAGGCACACTTGCGTTAGGTTTGTTTATGTAACATATAAAATGTTTAGCAAAAAATTTAGTTTAGTTAGATAGTGTTATTCAATTGGTTTGCGCAGACGTTTTCACCGAAGTAACGGAGGTGACGAGACCGGTCAGCGGGTGACGCAGGGCTACCTCCTGCATGGCAGATCCAGGATATTATTACCAGACATTTACAATCTTGAATAATATTTAGCATTCCGTGCCCTCTTCCTGCTCCGTAAGGGACGTGGCGTGAAGATATTTATGTGTGTATGTATGTGTCTACCTACATAATCTGTATATACATAATTGAAATATTATGACTCTTATATCTACATAGTACATATTAGCATATCCCCTCTAAAAATTATAGTATCAAAGTAAAGGGAAAGCGAGATTAACTTTAGCGTAAAAAAAAACTTTAGCGTATTTCAGTTTAAATCTGTTGTTATTGAACACTTTGGTATGTTAAATACTTTACATGAAAACACGAATAAAACAATAATAAATTCTAATATTCAATATTTGATCAATTGCACGTATGTTTAAAGCATTTTTCTTTTCTTTACGTATTTCTCTATTCATTTTTTTCCCAATACAATATAAGCTTAAGTGTGCAAAGTTAAATGTTAAAACTAGCAGCAGCCCTGAGGCGGCGTCGTCGCTAATATACTACGGCCGTTTAAAACATGTTCCTCGTCGGTACACGACGAGCAAAACGTACACATCATTTCATATTGCCACTGTTTGTTCGTTTTTCAGTCGCGAACGATACTTCGCTCGCTTCAATTGCTGCCCTCTCACATCTACCACATATATCTTTACATTCTGCACGTACACAATTCGAAAAACGAATGATAAAACTGTTTAATACACGCTGATGACTCGCGTAGAAAGTACCTACCGAAGCGTTAGAATGTGGTTTGGTAATTTAACTGATACTCTTCTAAGGTGCACTTAATATGGATTTTATCAGGTTAGAACTGAACTGCACAGATATAAATGTGCGTATGATTGTCACGTTTGAACGGTATCAATCAACCTTCAACATGTCAGTGATGTGGCAAGTAGAACGGTATTTATTTGGGGCTGCGCGGTGCGAAGACAGCGAATTATCTCGTCAGCTACACAAATATCAAATAGCCCCTTATCGAGTGGCAACGGTCCCGTTAATATACAAATCGAATGAACAAAGAACTGATTCAAACACGCCATTGACTTAATGCTATTTATACGAGCCGATATACGATTTAGGACAATGTAAGCGTGGCCGAGGAAAACGAAGGTGTTAGGTGGTAAACATACTTGACCACTTTCAGAGGCGAATGAGACACAGAGCAAACATGATCACAGAGCAAACATGGTCACAGATAAAACACGACGACAGACTCAATTTCCTAAGCGTAACATTTAAATATGCTTCTTCATATAAAGTCTAGAAAAAAATATTGCTAGGCGTGTGAACTCTACCAATCCGCACTTGGCAAGCGTGGCAGGCCTATGACCTTAACCCTCTCATTCTGAGAGGGTTAAGGTTCTGTGTTCCAACAGTGGAATGATAGAAGGGTCTAGTAAAATATAGTATTTGGAATTTTATATACAATTAATCGAAACACGTTTCATATTACAATCTGATAATACTCATTACTCTTTGTTACTATCGATACAATTAGTACAATTTAAAAGTAACATTTAGCTCAGTAAAAAAGGTTTTTTAATAATAACAAAAAAAAACAACATTTTGATATATTGATTAGTACAGTTAATAAACCAAAATAAAGTCAATTAAAAATTAATGCTATCGCCACAATAATACTATGACTACTGATTGTACCGAGCGAATCTTCGTTCTTGGCTCCGGCGCCAGCGACGTACCGTCCCAGACCAATCGCAACAGCAACGGTACCTATCTCAAACAAGTTTGCGATTGAGATAAATGAATCGCCAATACGACTATTTGCGGCATTTCACGTACCTACTTTTGAGTACCAATGGGTTAGATGACGTGGTAAGTAAGCTGTCCAACCGCTTTTTATCCGCTGTTCCTGATATGTATTCAATAATTTATGTACGCAAGAAGCTTCATTGTTTTAACACCGTTACCTTTGCTACTTTTGCATATGTATAGTAGGTAAAGTGGTCCAAAGCCTATCAAATTTTAAAGACAGATTTCGTAATAAATTAAAGTTAACAGTTATTGCTCCAGTGGTTACTGACGCAGACATTTTGGATTCGATTTCCACTCAGAACAAATATTTGCGTGATGAGCACGAGTGTTTGTTATGTGTCTGCGTGTGAAATTATCTTTATAAGTATTTATTTTAAAACATGTATATAGATATGTATGTTTGTCAGCTGTCTGGTCCTCGTAATACAAGGCTTCGTCTAGTTCGCGATCACATGCCAGAGCGCGTGTTGCCTCAAGTATTGTCACTATCGTTGGGATGGAATATTATGGAATATTTCAACAGTTAAGACAATAACTAAGAATTTAGAGTCAATAATTAAGAATTTTAAGTTTAGAGGAAAATTTCGCTATTTTAATGATGAAATTTGCTAGGTTCGCTCCGTAACCGACCACACAGCATGCTAAGATCACACTACACTAACGAAACTTGCTTATGGGGGTCGCGTTTCGTTTCACAATAGGCATACCAGTCGCTACTTCGCCATTCAGTGCTCGTTTAGTAATATCATCGGTGGTTCTTTTGTGGCGAACATCGGTCAAAACTGTGTTGCGAGCTATCAGACGCTTACCATACACATTGCCTCTTCAAGTTTCGTATTTTCATATTAATACCTGTTCCATTAGAATATATGAAGGCAGCTTACTTGAAGTGTTTAAATTATAATTCTTTACTTCATATTCGTAGTAGCTTAGTACAGGCAAAATAACGTTATTGCCATAAAATAGGTAAGATTGCTTGTGTTGTCTGATTTTAAAACTAGAACGAGGGATACATTTTTATATTCATAACGTTTATAAGCCTGCACATATATGTACAATTGTACCTGCATCAGCCCATACGCGCGACACTTCATGTGACAACCAACTGTCGCAATGTAATCTAACAATATTATTTTAATTCTATTCATACACTAACATGGCTGCGCAAGCGCAGTGTATGGCCATCAATGACAAAATCATTAACGCTTCTGTTGATTTTCCAATCGTACACAAGTTTTTGTTTTATGATTGATTAGACATATGTTGACAATCTTGAATAACACAGTCATGACAAAAGAATTATACATTTTAATGTCAAAATAATAAAACAAGCCGTAAAACCACTCGATAACGTATTTATGGACGAACATTTTACAGCCAACTATTGATAATAAAATGTTTGAAAATTTTCCAGTGAATTCAGTTACAGTTGTACATGATGACCAAACAAAAATTTGGCGCCAATGTTTTTGATTTCTTTTTTAAATATTTAATTAAACTAATAACTGAAACCCGCTTATCATTTTCGCATTAATTTGACATTAGTGACGACTATGAATTAATTTAATTGATTTTTAAAGCATATGTATTTAAAGTTGTAAAAGTTGGAAAAAAATTTTTGTTATGTTTTAAATAAATATTATATTATATATTATAAATGTTATATTTTAAAAAGCAAACGACCTTGCGCGGTGCAATAGGCCTTAGTGAATAGGCGCTATATCATATAACCAGGTAATTCCAATTTCAAACGGGTCTTACGATTAACCAGAGACAACGAAACTGTTCCTCCTGAGTATCGGCGCGTTATAGACCGATGTCATTATGATTACTATATATAGAACAAATCTTAATACAACAAAACCATTAACTCTGTAATTTATTCATTTTAATGAAAGATTTTTCCGCAAACAAATTTAATATGGCCGCAGCCACTAAGATAAAAATTGCGAATAATTAAAATAAGTATTTTTATTGGAACCTAAAAATTAAAGAATATCTTTAACTGTAATAGATAATAAAAGTATTATTCGTTTTAAATTTGGAATATTTCGCGTCGTCTTATAGTCGTCTGATTTTCGGTAACTAGAAATTGCAAGTAGGATTCATCCAGAATTAATTTTCCATATGATCTATAGACATTGAATTACCCGTTTCTTTTGTTAATTCGAATAAGTTTTAGCATACGTTAATAAAAGTTCGTCGATATTATCTAAAATGTCTCCGCATCTGAAAACCGCAAAGTGTAAAGTATTTTATACCAATTAACTTTTATGTTTTATCCTATTGGTAGATTTAACTTAAATTGTCCCAATAACATTTTTCGATTCGGTTTTTACGCCGAATGTATACATTTTTTATCCTCAAAACAAAATATAATTTATGTATTTAAAAAACAATGTGAACTCTGGTTTTACCAATATTTTATGCGTGTATACTAAATGACTTTAATAGACCGAATACTTTAAAAACAATATATGGACTTGAGCAATATACATATTTATGTATGATAAAACTGTTGGGTATGAATCAATACAACTTTAAAAATTCATAATTTTAGCTTAAATCGTAATAGATCAAAAAAGCGATAAAAGAACACAAATTAACAGTTCCGCGAAAAGTACTTGGCACAAAAAAAATATTAAAATAATATGCTCCGTAACCAATGAGGAAATACACCACGCGCTAACAGTGGCTCCGGCCGTGAACAGTCGCCGCACGATCACATGCTTTCTTGTTATGCAACTATCGAAACTTGTTTTGATAATCTTTTTTGTTTACATTTCGCATTAGCTAGCATTCTGATGATCTCACGGACTTTATTTGATAAATCATGACCCTTACGCTCTTGGCTCTTTCGCTACACGACTCAACACTTTCAGAAAGAATTGATATTCCGCTGCGGTTGTTGGAAAAGATTTCTGTTCTGTAATTATACAGTTGTGTTGATATTTAATTTAAACGAAGACGTTACGTACATAGCGTAGTTAAATATCAATTTAACTGGCGTCAAATAACAAGACTTCACTAAGAGGTATAGGTAATAACAACACTTCAATAAAAGGTACTAATATATTACATTTAAATCAATTGGAAGCAATTAGATTTCAAACTAAACGCTCACATACACCGAAGACGCTTAGATATTTTTGATTTCAACTAAGAATTGCAAACCTAAAAGAGTAATTACCGATTTCAAAAGTGACAACAAGAATGAGACTGCAGAAATAATATAATCATGTAATAAGGTCACAGAAATTGGAATGCAGTCAACGTTCTGTAGCTCTCGGTGAAGTCAGATAATGTTGCACTTTGTAGCAGAGTATTGTTTGCGGGCCGCGGCGGGTCGCGCGCGGCTCGAAGAAAGAAACCGACACATGAAAACATCGGAGATATTTTTTGGAATCGAGAACTTGCGTGCGAATGGTCTTGAAAAATTTTACTAGGTCACCTTGATTTCGCCTTTGAACGTATAGTCGCCCTGAGCGCGATAAGTCGTAAGCAATTACGCACTAGAATAGGTCGAATCGTCAATAATTTTGTCCAAGCTATCTGATGACAATGTCCTTTGGCGAGAAGGCGCGTGTATCTGTACTTGTAGCGCTCATTTGTTAAGATTTCACATTCACTTTCTCCCATGTACGGTTTTCTTTTATTTGCCACTTGCGGAACTCGGCGCGCACTCGTCATCCTTCGAGTATCACAAAATAACTAAGACGGAATGCGCCCGAATATTTAGAAAATTAATCGAAGGTCATTCTCCGCCTGACCTTGAGGATTGTGGAAGTTATTAAAACGGTTTTTAACTTTGAAAGGCATGCCATCGACTTGATCATACGTCAAATATTTTTCGAGAAACACTCAACACGATAGTTTAGTTTATGCTATGAAGGTTTAATGACGTTATCAAAAAAAAATAACAACTCCATTTGACTCCGTTCAAAAGCGCGCAGTTCGAATCGTCAACGACCCAAGGATTACCGTAAGGCTAGAACACTTAAGCCTGCGAAGGGACTTGGGCTCCCTTTGCGTGTTCTACCGGCTCTACAATGGTGAGTGCTCCGAAGAACTATTCGACCTGGTGCCCGTGTCACCCTTCCTCCATTACACCACTCGCCGAAGGTTGAAGTTTCATCCGCATTAACTTGACTTGTAGCGGTCCTCCACAGTTCGGTTTTTACGATCCTTTTTGCCGTGCACCTGCAAAATGTGGAATCAGCTTCCATCCGCGGTTTTTCCGGAGCATTATGACATGGGGTTCTTCAAGAAAAGCGCAAAGAGAGCTCTCTTTCAAAGCCGGCAAAGTGTCCATAGGCGAAGGTAAACACTTACCAGCAGGTGGCCCGTCTGCCTATTTGCTAGGCTAATTATAAAAACGAGAAAAAACAAAAAAAAAAATTATCAACATTGATTTCCATTGCAATTGTTTCTTCACGAACAATTCCGGGTTCATCAAAGGTCATTAGACAGTTTGGGCAATATGAATGTGAGCATTAATTTGTCTAACTGTTGTTTTTATCAAAAACTCGAAAGCCTTCGCTATAATAATCACGTCGACAAAATATTAACATACCAAACATCCAGAAATAACCGTTACTAAACACTAGATTGAGTCGGCGTCGGTTATTTCATTATTTAAATAGATTTCAATCACTTCGGACGTAGATATTGCAATTTCGTCTTTTTTCCAATTAGAATTGCGAGGCAGATTTTGTCATAGATAATTTAGTCAAGTTTTTAAACGTATCTACAACTTTTACGATAATTCTGACGGTAGAAAATATGTAAAGTGTAAACGTCACATTGGCTACATACTTCACGTATTGTGCTATGTATTTGTTCCTTGGTGCCTAATTTTTTTATTGTTAATGTGATTTAATAATTAGTAATAGGTGTTACAAACGGGGTTATGTGAACATTCTCATTTATAAGTAATCGAAATTATCTCGTATAACAAGGGAAACCAAGTGCAGTGTTTAAAATGAAAAACTATCGAAAATGTCACACGTATCCAAGTAAAAAACTTTAAAATGAACCTAATGTGGTGTGATGATGTGAAATAACCAAATATCTGTACAAGATAATCGTCCGCTTACGTGCTGTCATTGAAGTATTAAGTGCTAATATAGTGTGTAGTGGGACTGGAATCTGGCTTAGGTCGATACGAATAACAGCGTCCAGTTTTACATTAAATAAGTGAAGATGATCTCGTCATACTCGTACCAGCCGCCAAACAGGCTATGTAGCGTGCTGCTTAACCAATACGGTAATGTTCGCTGTTTGCATATTCACGTCGTTTTAAATTTAAGCACATATTAAGATTATAAAACATGTTTTTCATTATAAATATTTTACCTTTTTTTATTTTACGTCCTATTCCGTTTGCTTTTAAACTTAATCTTGTAACGTGAATAGGAATGTATGTAACTATTTCTGAAATATAATAAATAAAATTTCTTCACTATCTGCTGTCTAACCGTTCCGTAACATATCTGTGAAATGGATGCAGTTCAATTTTATGACCAAATGTACTGACATGCGTAACTTCTCGTTACCTAACTTAATATTTTTAATAGTTGAATAAGTAACGTAAGAGAACTTAGCGAAAAAAACTTAAACTTATCTTTGTAGTACCCATAAACGACGTACATTTTGTTTTTAAAGCACGTTGATACCTCGCTATACACAAAACTATACTCGTATACATAATGCTCCCATTCATAATATTTCAGATCCACATCTATTGGACGTGTTCAAGGCAGAAATGGCGTACGGCGTGGAAAGGTTTTTCCTATTGTCCTACTGCTTGGCGTGTTGCTGGCCAAGTTTCAACGCGAAAAGTGACTTGCGAGTGGTCAGACAATGGGCCGAGCTGGACTTCGTGTTTCCTAGCGAAGCAGCGCGACAAGCCGCACTCCTAAACCGCTATTTCGTTCCTGGAAATTCGGTGCCCATCGACGTCGATGTGCAACATAGACAAGGTATATTTTTTTATATCCTTCCACACGAAATCGATCTATGCGTTGACTGTATTTTACATACAGATAAAAAAGGATAATTTAAAATACATATTGTTGTACATCAGCTAGAATATAAATATGGAATATTTTAAATGTTACGGGTAAAATATCTTAGATAACTTACGTAATATTACGTCCGTAATCCCCGAAGAGATAGACAGAGGAGTGTAGTACACTCCCACGTTTCACCAGTTACATTTACGTGGAATAAATGGTGAACCTATTACCATACACAGTACACATACATACATACACTACTAGGAATTCTAAATTAGAAAAATCCAATCTACCCGACCCGCGACCATTGGAACCCAGGACCTCTCGGTCGGCAGTCGTGCTTGCAACCACTCGACCAACGAGGCAGTCAAATATCTTACAATATTAAAAAAATCTGTTTGAAAAAATGAAATGTTTAAGCTAGTTTTGGATTAATAATACAATTTTACATAGGTCTTATATCATATTTAATTACAATCGAATAATTTTTCCAGATCAAAGGTATGGCATAATTGATTAACAATTCCAAAATTAAAATCACAGTCGCGACCGTAGCCGCGGGCGACGGTTAAATAAAAAAATTTTAATTTGAAATGAAACACAAATTACGAATATGAACATAACAACTTTCAAACTGCAGTAAATTGTAACTTCGTGTATATTACGTTTCCTATTATTAAATTTTTTTTACGGAACGGTTACTATTTCGAATTATGTCATATTTAAAAAGTAAATTAAATTATTTACAATTTTATATTAAACAGTACGTAGTGCCACTATACAAAATGTTAGTTATCATCCTACTATTTTACGAATTACCCACGTAGATTTTAAAAAGCGAACGCGCCAACTTATTAAAAGTCACAAAAGAAAGGTAAAAAGAAAAGCGACGATGTTTGTTTCACGACAATACTTTTTACTACTTACTTTGTGTGATTTTGAGCGCAAAGCATCAATTATACCGTGGTGGTTGATCCACGCTGGCAGTTCGTTTTTCCCGAGACCGCTAGCTACATTAATAACTAGCTGTGCCCGCGACTTTGTCCGCGTGGAATTTAACAAAATAGTTATTTTTCAGTTCGCAGATTTTACGATAACTTATTAATTGTGTATTTCGCCTATAGAAATACCTATGCTATTTTATGAATCGACATTTTGTTTTTGTACATATTACTCCATTTAGTTCTTTTCTTTCTAAAATGAAAGTAGCCTAAGTTATTGCTTATTATATCAGCTATCTGCCAGTGAAAGTCCCTTCAAAATCGGTAAAGCCGGTCCAGAGATTAGCCGGAACAAACAGACAGACAGACCGACAAAAATATGCATTTAGTAAAAAGCGGTTATTTTAATATTACAGACAGACACTCCAATTCTATTTATTTGTATAGATAAGGAATCTGCAATTTATACAAATAGCATAGTTAATTTGTACGTCCTAGGACTTTCTTTATGTTTCCTATCTGCTCTCTGATGTACCAGACCACGAAAACCCGAGTTGTCTGAACTATATTATCAAATCTGTAGTATTTATTTTAATATTTCAGTTTCTCTTAGTTATATATAATGTTAAATTTCAGTACTGGCTACGGCACTCGCCTCAGCGATTACAACAGACAGTGATCTGTAAACAATAATACGTGTTCAATAAGTTATTTTATATAAATATAACGTATTCATAAACATTTATTGGATTTAAAAAAAGTATTGACATCGGAATAACAATTGTAGAGAACCGTATGAATGTGTAAAAACACGTCTTATATGTAAAATAACATACGTGAGTTCAACCGGATTTGAAATAACTGTATTTAAAAATACTCACGAAACGTTTATTAATGACGTAGAAAACGGGGGTCAAGAAGATCAGTTTTATTATATCTCACTCGGGTGCTAATAGAAAAACGAACAGCGATTACGTTGACAGAATTACTTCCATTGTAAATTGTATCTCTTTTGTAATGCCAATCACTCATTAATTAAATACGACCTATCAATTACTATACTTGGTAATGAATAAATATGCATTGTTGCATCAATGTGAGTTCAATTATGACCCGACTTCTACGAGTTTTTGTTTAATTTTCGAGTATTTTCTCAATTGGTACTGTCGTGCTGCACTTTTTATTTTAATCGTCTAACGGAAAGTGATGCAACCTCAACAAGCACTGGCGATTATTTAATTTTATGTTTCGTGTCACTTTTTTATTAATGACCACAATATTTCGGTAATTAATTGCCATGACAGGCAATTTTCTATGAAAATTCATTCACACGCTTCGTTTATGCTAAAAAAATTATAATTATACTAAAGGGTAATCTAAATTATTTTAAAGTAATTTAATTTATTGCAACAGTAATTATATTCAGTAAAATAACACAATGTATTCTTATACGAATAACTCCACACAGATAATTACTAATTCCTTGGACACGCGAACTTCTTTAACCAGTATAATTGTTTTGGTCCCGGCCGTTATTTAAAATAAGTATTTAATTGGATTATTTTTAGGTAACAAATCACGGCTTTTCATAACAATTCCCCGTTTCGACGAAGGCCGGCCTGTCACCTTAGGCACGGTTGAAGACGACGGCCGGATAGCCGCTTACCCAGATTACTCGTGGCACGTCAATCAAGGAAGCAACTGCCTAGGACTAACATCAGTATTCCGTACTGCTGTAAGTTTAAAAGAAAAACTCATACTATTAGAATTTAAATCATGTTGTTGTATCTCATTATAAAGATTTCGGTGGTTACAAACCAGTAATCTATTTTTCAGAATTTAACTATTTCTCTTTCAGCCACCAGGACCCACAGCTTCTCCTTCCTGTCGTTACCGATTCACATAATCATTAATTATGTGCTGATTTCAGGTGGATAAATGCAATCGACTGTGGGTGATGGATACTGGTAAGATCGGTGAAAAGGCGTACTGTCCACCGCAGCTGCTGGCGTTCGACCTCAACACCGATCGACTGGTCTACAGGCACAAAGTCAACGAGTCCAGCTACATACCCACTTCATTATTCATTACACCAGTACGTGTTTTTGATACCTATTTTGGCTTGCAAACAGCAGACGTGTCACCTGATGGTCAGTGGTCGACTATGGATGTCTGCAACACCTGAGGAGTGACCAATTACACATCATATTTATGTAATTCCTAGTCATCTGATATATACATATATATATACATACATACATACATATATATATAAT
>DWJK01004286.1:0-12161 GCA_018248815.1 Croniades pieria auraria
CTTTCATAAAATCCAGACTAGCATCTGGGAACAATATTTTTTTCTAACAAAGTACGCAAATCCTGCTTTTTTTGATCAGAAATCGTAAGTTTAGTATTATAAGCTGGTCTCAAACGTATTTCATTAATATTCAAATTATTATCTGATCGAGTCTTACGCGTATCAATAGTTGCTTTTGATTTTACAGTTACCCATTCGCTGTCGTAAGAATATTTTAGATCGTAAATCTCACTATTTTTAACAAATCGTATAGCTTTTATTTCAGATAGTTTAATTGGGTTACCTTGTAGATCTTTGTTAACATTTAGCGTAATATCCTCAAACAGCTTTTTTAAGTCATAGAAATCGTCGTAGTTCAGCTCGTTAACTACCAAAGTATTTCCACTCTTCTTGGTAGTTCGTATAAGTTGAACGTACTGGTATGGAATGTAGATAGGGCCAGATTTTAGGTCTTTTAGATTAGGACTTTGTAGCGTTCCCAAATCCCAATAACATTCATATATCTTCTGTCTTTGTTCTTCCGTTATTTTATCACGACATTTGAGCCTACATTTTTCAGTGCAAGGTGGTTTAACTGATTTTTCTGCAACAGTTTTGCCAGTTCGAGAAATGCCAGTTCGTTTTCCAGAGTTTCGTTGATGCTTTCGTACATTTTATATCCATGCAGATTCATTTCGAACTCTCTTTTTACCTTTCTTGGCAACAGTAGTACCGGAAGGTAGCTCTAAATTTTGACTGGTATTTAATACATTGGAATTTATGACAGAATCTTGAGCAGTCGATGTTGATGATGAGCTACTAGTAGTATCGGACGAACTAGACGATGAAGTAAAGGATGAAGAGCTTGACGATGAGCTAGATGACGTTGAATCAATACGGCTACGTTGGACAAATTTCTCTGGCTGATATTCGTCACCACTATCATCTGGAGAAAAGTCTTTAGTTTCGTCTTCATTGTCATTTTCGTGGCTTTTTGGAAGGATTGTTGACGTATCGGTGTTATTTACAGAAGAAATAACATTTTCGGTCATTGTCAGTGCTAAAATAAATACACAATTTAAATTAAACAATTAATCCGAATACAACTACAACGCCACAATCACGAGAATCGAATCCAACAAATAATTGTATGTAATGTAGAAAAACCAACTTACGTTAACTGGAGCAATCGCTATCAATATTTGTAATGATATTGCTACTTTCTTTTTGTTCTGCAGAAAATATTCCTGAAAAGCAAAGAAAGGTTAGCACCCGGAAAACGTTACAATAACATTAAACAAATGCTATAAATGCACATAGAGTTTTCTTTACCATTTTCACTAGTGGAAATAACTTTTTTTGAAGCATCAGATTGATCATCAATACTACCAAATTTTGAACATTCTCGTTCACACAGTTTGACTAACATTCATGCTCGGCTTCTCATTTTAATGGCTTAAAATTTAAAACAATAAAAACATATCTTAGTAGGTTATATTTAAAATCAAGTTATTGCAATTTGTCATAATTGTTATTATTAATTGAAGCATTTTAGAAGAACTTTGGCATAATTATATTAAAGTCTAAAAAAATATCGAATGTTTGATGGAACAACGGCGCAACTGTAGGATAAGTACTAAAATTATTGTCATTTCAAGTTAATTATGTCATAAAATACAGTTGCGTCGTTGTAGTACCAATATTGGATACCAACATTTGTGATATTTACCTTAGCGGCGATGTAGCTCCCTGATACGTGCACACTCAACAAGACTCCCCGCGCAATTGTTTGTTAGGCCGTTGTCGCCCGGTATTCGCGCGCCAAAATGGAATATTTCAACAACGTCTTTTGGCTCTCTACCGTCTGTTTTTTAAACTTACAAATGTGCCGTTTTCACTCCTAACGTGCATGACTATGGGGATCATTTTGGTATAATTAGGTCAGTTTTGCATTTGTTTGCAGTTACGTCACTGTCGCTCCAAATGAGCGATATATATATTGTATTTTATTTGTTTGTATCAAATATACTCCAAACCTACTGGACCGATGTTAACAATGTTTTCACTAGTAGAAAGCTACGTTATCAGGAAGTAACATAGGTAACAACTTTTTTCTAAAAGTTAGACTTATATAAAAAAAACAGGTTATGTTAACCAAGATGTAAAAAATCGTCTCAAAAATTTCCTTTTTTCGCGTGCGCTGCTTAAACGGTTAGACGTAACACGAAATGATGTACTAATGAGTTGTAGGACTAAAAAAAATCTACAAAAAAGTTTGCTAGGGGATATAAGTATCTATAGCAGCTAAGCTATAAAAAGCGTTTTTGTATTTTAAAAATTATTAAATAACCACTACATACTTTAGATACATGTTTTCATGTGATAATATGAATCCTTATGCAATGAAAGTATTTCAACAGTGAGATAATTTCAAGTAGATAATTTTTTGTCTTCACGTCGTTAAAATTGGTCAATTCGTTGAGAAGGTATCATTTAATTATGAACATTTAATTTCGAAGTTATCATTATAGGTATAAAAATGTTTTACACGAACCGTTTGCGTGCGCTGTGACGTTCCCTTCTGTATGGAGTGGGCTATTTTTTATAGCGGGAAATTACCTTATCTCCTGGAAAAACCTAATAAGTCAATATTTGGTAAATAGATGGCGCCATCTATACTGTTAGATCTTGGACAAAGATCACGCGGCGAAGCCGCGTTGTTCAGCTAGTACTAATGTAAAAGGTGTTCATTTATTAAACTTTTTCTCTGTACTGTTAAATATTCAGGTGCAATAATTTTTATTTTTAAGTACCGCCCTACAAGGTTTTACAATAATTGTATATTTAATATGGTCAGTATAAAACTGAGTCCGAGTACGATGTTTCATAATACTTATTCAACATTCATTTTTGTATTGAAGTAATCTAAAGTCGGCTCGATTTATGAGTACTTAGATGGAACATAAATTCTTAATGATATTGTAAACAATTTATTTGCTCTCTAAATATTTAGACATTCACATTGAAGTCTGGATACATTTGTTACAGGGAATTGCGAATATCTTCCGCAGCGTTACTTGCTGGAGGAATGGAGTACCCTGAACCCGCTCTTACAGCTACATTCACTTTTTTAAATCTAGTAACTGGTGCTAATGGTGGCAATATTTGGAGGCAAGTTGGACTTGTAAGAGGCCGGAGTGTAAGGCTTCAAACTATTGTTTGGCCTGGAGGTCGTTTGGTTGCTCACGGCCAATCAGCTGGTGCCCGTACCATTTTTCGTATAGTTACAGCTCTAGCGCCCCCATTTGTAATGGAAGGTGAACTTGATGAAGATGGACAGTGTTTACGAGGTCTTCTTTGCCACCGACCACAAACATCAGATAGAGACAATCTCACTTTGGTATTCAACGAACTTGAAAGAGAAAGTGATCAAGATACAGACGATTTCTTCTTTCCTACTTCGAAACCGACGACTTCATATAAAATGGCCTCTCATTGTTGCTACGGCTTAGCCATGGATTTACTGGAAAACATTGCTCAAGAGTTGGAGTTCGATTTTCACTTATACATTGTAGAGGATGGCCTATACGGATCCAGAAAACTTGTAAAACCATTTCGAAGATTGTTCGATAGTAAATCGGTTGACGAGTCTTCGTCGAACCACGAAAGCTATCGGTCTCGATACTATAATGGATACGATAGCTTAAATAACGATAACAATAAAAGGCTATTTGTGGTTGATGAAGATCCACAAGAAGATCTTGAGAAATGGAATGGTATTATTGGAGATTTAGTATCTGGAGCAGCCCATATGTCTTTTGCGGCTTTAAGCGTATCGACCGCTAGAGCGGAAGTCATTGACTTTAGCCAGCCTTATTTTTTCAGCGGAGTTTCAATATTGGCTGCACCCAATCAAAGACCCGACATTCCGTTACTGGCTTTTCTATTACCATTTTCACCTGAATTGTGGATTGCTATATTTACCTCCCTTAATGTTACCGCCATCGCCGTAGCCATTTATGAATGGCTGTCACCTTTCGGGCTCAATCCATGGGGTCGTCAAAGATCAAAAAACTTTAGTATATCAAGTGCACTTTGGGTGATGTGGGGTTTATTATGTGGACATTTAGTAGCTTTTAAGGCACCTAAAAGCTGGCCTAATAAATTTCTCATAAATGTTTGGGGAGGCTTTTCTGTGATATTCGTTGCCAGTTACACAGCTAACATCGCCGCTCTAATAGCTGGATTATTTTTTCACAACGCAGTAGATGACTATCAAGGACGGAGTAATGTAAGTATTTTATTATTATAATGTACAATAGTTTTTAAATTATTATGTCGTTTAATAGTAATATATTCTTTTATGTAAATTGTAGTGGTTATCTTTGCGGGTGGGAACTCCAAGATCCTCAGTAGCAGAATATTACGTGCTACGAAATAATCCACAATTGGCTCAACAAATGCGTCGCAATGCTCTTCAGGATATAGAAGAGGGAATTCAACGTCTTCGGTCAGTAAAAGGTTCAATTAAAATTGAACATTTACATTTTCTGATTTCAATGTATAACCAGTTTTAAACTCATAGCTTATTATTACCTTTTTTTAGAAACGGCACTTTGGATCTATTGATAGCGGACACACCAGTTTTAGACTATTATCGGGCAACCGATCACGGATGTAAACTTCAAAGAGTCGGTGACCACGCTCTCAGTAAAGATACTTACGCAATTGGTATGGCTAAAGGATTTCCACTGAAGGTAATAAAATGCCGAAGGTATGTTCTCGTAAAATACGAAGTTCCTACTTTCGCTCTTATTTTATGTGAAAGGTACTTACATGACCGTAAGCTACGTCAAGTTAATGGAGATGTTGTACGTGAAACGTTCATATTATCAACTACATATTTATTTACATAGAAAGAAGGCGGTAGATAGCGAGATTGAGTGACAGGGGAACGACTTTGGATCTTAGCGCGCTAAGATTGATGGATGCCGTGCGCAAGGCTGCTAATGGTGTGATCGATAGTCGGGTGTCATGTAGCTTATACTCAGCCGATTGTACGTCATTTTATCTTGACAAGGTTCAATGTACCTACAGAATGATACCTTTGTAATGTAGACATATAAATCAAAGGATGACAAAAAGGTTTTTATTGGTTTTTTGTTTCGATCGTGACATTACACTGGCAGATTTTTTAGCGCTTAGCTGGATGCAGACTAATGGGTCACAGATGTAACGCTATTGTTTTTGGTTTTTTTTTATTTGCGGCCGTGACTTTAATAAATACATTCCACTTATCCTCGCCCGTCGTCTAAATGTTTGATATAAATCAGAACTTATATTTAATTCTGTTTGTTTTAGGATAGCATATCTGCTGTTATAGCTAAATATTCTTCCAACGGCTACATGGACATACTTACCGAAAAATGGTACGGAGCTTTGCCCTGTTTTAAACTAAGCCCAGACTACGGAATACAACCTAAGCCTCTAGGTAGATATCCTTTAAGACTAAGTTTACGACTTATTATGTAAGTACTTCAAGATTGTTATTAAACCTCGTCATCGTTCTATTCTTCGTGAGGTCGCCTCTCAGAATAATAAGGGTAATTTAAAAAATCTGCCATACTGACCATGTGCAGATTGGTGAACTTCTCGTGCTTTGGAGCGCAATATGAAGTACTGTAAGGTGTATCTGCGTCGTGATTCTGTAAATTTAATTATCAAGGTATATAAAAACGTCTTAAAATAACCTCTGTTTCACGAAGTTTTCCTTCACGGTAGATGTTTATTCTTAAATCCGCATGTACGTAATTTTGAAAGCGAGACGTGCGTGCCACGAATTAAATTTCAGACTCCCTGAGAAGAAGTATGACATTTAGACGATTAAGTTCTTACTGCTTAAACGCGATGATTAACGCGATAAAATCCAACACCACAAAAGCAAATCGGTTTTGTGTCACTATCGTAATGCATATTGCATATATCTACATAGTCAGCTGTTTCGTCTCTGCCGGAAATTTCATTAGAATTTATCGCCACCCCAGCGTTAATCCAACCCTCCGGGATGTGCGACGGAGGGAGAGGTATTACCACCAGACGACCTAAAAGATTAAACATGGGATTTATCGCTGAAAAAATGAGTTGGCACGTAAAGTGTGTTTACCTCTTATTCGGGATAAAGTTGAGAAAGGGCGACAAGAAAATTAAAAGTAACACGGGATGAAGAAAATTCTCTCCCGGTTGTTATTACTTCATTTACATATTTTTGTGTACGGCACAGTCACGGTAGCAGATCTTAATGAAACCAGTTATAAAATGCACAGTAAAACGCTTACATGGTCGTTCTGAATTGAGTCCTTTGTGCAAAGGGTATTAATATTGAAATACCTATATGTAGTTAAAAGTTATTAGGACTAAATGTCAAACATCGACTAACTTATGTCTATATCGTTGTCCCGTTTAATATCTTGTTCACTCATTTAATTACCATAAGCATTGATCGTTTTGAATAAACATTTAATTTAGAAACAATGATTATTTATGAAATAAAATACATACATACAGACATATATATCTTCACGCCAGGTCCCTTACGGGGTAGGCAGAGAGCACAGAGTGTCA
The DNA here is from genome assembly GCA_018248815.1 of Croniades pieria auraria. NCBI lineage: Eukaryota > Metazoa > Arthropoda > Insecta > Lepidoptera > Hesperiidae > Croniades > Croniades pieria. The sequence continues at coordinate 6,601 of DWJK01004286.1, forward strand.
AATATCCCTATCCTTGCATACATGCCGTGATTTTTCCACATTCTATGAAATAAAATAATGTAAGGTATTCTTTAATGATTTCAGTATTTTTTTTTCTTGGTTAACTATTACAAGATGAAAACTTCTAGAATATTTTCAAATTATTAAGAGTATATCAATACGTTGTCTATTTGTGAAAACATGATTAATACACACGATTTATTGAAAGTAATATCCTTACTATACTAAACGAGCTTATATTTCGCGTGTTTGTTGACGCATTATGCATGTGAAAACATCTCATGATTTATACCACTCTTACGCTGATTGGTACTGGGTGTGTGAACAATAAAATCAATAGATTAAAAAAACATATATAGATAAACATAAGTATACTCGCAGTCATTACAATTATTCATTATCATCATCATCATCAGCCCATCTCGGTCCACTGCTGGACATAGGCCTCGGCTTGTCGCATCCAGCATCTGCCTGCAGCCTTTCGCAGTTCGTCATCCCACCCAATTATTGATTGACTACAACTCACTGAAACGATCCCTTTGAAATTCATCAGTTTCACTTTAGTTCTAGAAAGTATTGGTTTCGATAAAACACAGAATACACATCTCAGTATATACTCAGATATGTAGTATATGAACTATGCATATCTAAATATATATTTAAATATATATTTAAATAGTATGGAATAATTTGCACATTTGTTCGTTGATTCTATAATATAAAAATTACAAATATTTTACTCCTTTGTTCTCTGTTTATAATCGACCCATATGTCATTACACTGTTGGAATATGGGTCCCCTCTCATATTGAGAGGGTTAAGGCCATTAGTCTGCCACGCTGGCAAAGTGCGAGCTGGCAGACTTCACACACCTTAGAATTTTTTTTTTTTTATAAATTCTAGGGTGTGCAGGTTTCCTCACGACGTTTTCCTTCACCGTCAGCAGGTGATATTTAAATTTAAAACTCACTTTTGTAAAGAGGTGCGCGCCATATATTTGAACCCAGCACCCTCGGAGTAAGATGCTGACTTTTCTAACCACTGGGCTATCACTCAGAACTGTTTAATGTACATTATATAACATAACATTCGAATGTAATATTAGTTTTAATATTTGTTAAAAAAAATCTTATCTTCGATAACATTACGTGAACAATCCTCTTCTCGTAACAGGAGTGGCTGCCGTGGCTGGGGTGTTTATTCTTCTCGGAGTGGGAATGATCGTAGGATGTCTAATATTGATTTTGGAACACCTTTTTTATAAATACACGTTGCCCGTTTTGCGTCACCAACCCAAGGGCACTATATGGAGGAGCAGAAACATTATGTTTTTCAGTCAGGCAAGTATATTGTTATCATAAATTTTATAATATTTATTGTTTTAAGGCCTATTTTATATTCAATTGGATCAATAGCGGAAGGTTGATTGATAAATGTCTCATAGAATTCAGCAATCAGTCAACTGAAACCATGTATACAACAGTTATGTCAGCAACTTAGTGGTTATTGATCCAGCTCGGATTTGCATTCATCTCACACTTGAAGGCTTTATTGACTCCCACTTCTCTTGAAGTGCCGAGCGTCTAGCCGGTAAATACTGAACAAATCACTTTCGGTATAATGGAAAGTGGTTATTTTACGTAAACTAGTCTTAGTCATGTTTTAATGTACATTTTTATAATGTATAACAATAACTTTATTCGCAATAAGTTGTCATTTGCAACTAGAGAAGCAGATGAAGACTAAAATGGAACGGTAAGCAATGTCCTTTTTCGTAAAGTAGCACAAGAAATTTATATGTAAAGGTAGGAATTTGGACTTGTGAATAATTGAATGTTAAGTTTTTAACAACTTTGGGCAAAAGGGTCGTCTGAATTCCAGAAGTGCTGTGCGACACCCGATATTCTACGATATATTTAACATTCCTAATGGCGGTAACTTTTATAACAAAAACTTAAATTACTTCATATTTATGAAAGTGCCTAAAATGTTTCTAAATATCAAAATGGCTGAAAAGGTAATGAATACAGAAAAATAAAATTCCGTGACATTGATATTTTTAATAGGGAGAAATAAATTGGTTTAATAAACGTATTAAAATACTAAACACTAAAATTAATGAACTATCGAAGAACTTTTGTCGAATACGATATATTAGTAAAACGTGCTAAGTAGCCAACAAGTAACAGACACGTTTGATCACTTGATGACTTCATATGAAAATTGGGTCATGTGTGTGAATTCAGAACGAAATGTCGCCTTTCTCCGTATAAATTGCTATGAAAGTTCTGATAAATTAGACTTAAACCCCAAAAAGGCCTTTTTGCTTGTGTTGGTGGAACACCCGTGGAATCGTTCATTTTAAAAAGCTGAAACTAGGACAAACTGTTAATGCTGATTCTTACCGTGAATAATCGAATTAAACAAATGTTAATTTATTTATCATTTACACAATTTTTATTACCAAAGATTCTATTAAAATTTTAAAATGTTCATGTTTCACTTTAAAGTATTCATTTCGTGTTCAAGTAAGGTTTTCTAATTTAATAAAAAAAAGTAATGTCACGCCTGTAATCGCGAAGGGGATAATAATTAACAATAGTAATTGGTAATTTAACATGTAAGATTATTTACTGTATTCTTACAAGAAAATATTATTACAGAAACTGTACAGATTTATCAACTGCGTGGAATTGGTTTCCCCTCACCATGCTGCTCGCGAGCTCGTCAACACCATCCGTCAAGGGCATTTCACCTCTCTATTCCAGAAGAGTGTCAAAAGGGTAAAATGTTTAGTATATTTTGTTACACAACAAATAATAATTTAGAGAACTTTCGGGAAATTAGAAGATTCAAAGAGATTGGTCCAAAAAGCCGCAACTCAGAAATATTTAAGTACGAGTATCTACCGTATTTCGGTTAAGGAATATGAAACGCAAATAAGACATATTCGAAATTGATACCTAAGGGCTTGTATCTTATAATTCTAGGTTAAATATATTTTATGGATACATATTTCTATTTACCTTAATGATCATACTAGTACGAAACTTTTATTTACCGTAATACTCTTAGATCACATTTCATCAATCTACTAAATTTCTATAATGTAACATTTTTACTACTTAATTTTTAAACGTTGCAGCAATCATTATTAATTATACGAAATCTTACAAACAATATATTTGAATATTTTTCTTTGGCACTTTACAACAGGAGAGCACATTTGTTTCAGAAGGAACACGAACAGCGTAGGAGAAGAAAGAGTAAAGCTCAATTTTTTGAGATGATCCAAGAAATCAGGAGGTAATACACATAAAAAGTATGCCACATAGATAAGCAACTATAATCTAAGTTTTTAAGAATTTTATTACTAAATCCATTTTTAATTTTAATAGGGTACAGCAAGGTGGCCGTGAACACTCTTTGGATTCTATAAAAGAGAATGTCGCAGTGGAAATATCAGAAGTGTCCGAAGATGTGACAGAATCTAAATTTCTATCCCCGTCGCCCGAAACATCCAGTCGATCGCCTAGGCCGAGTAGGTCACCTCGTCAACTCCGTTCACCAAGATCTAGGCGAAAACGCTGTAGCTTAGCTGGTCTTAATGTCAGACGTTTCAGTACTGATTCTGTTTTGGGATCAGATTCGGCCTCAGTTTACGAAAGAACCAGTCTAAATATTGGAAGACGGTTAAGTCGTGATGTTAGCTGTCTCACTAACTCACCTCCCGATATGAACACTAGACTTCGAACGCCTTCGCCTATGGTACGACGGGCGGAAGGTTCCTCCACGAGATCATACCAAGACGTATCAGAAAGAACTAATCGAAACTACCTAAGTATAGATGGTCCAACTCACCGTGCTAGCGTGGAGATACTGGTTTCACAAGACAATGACGTACCCCCTGCCCCGCCGTACCCGAGAATATCACCTACCGGAGCTAGATCAGAATTATCCAGATTATCTGAAGAGGAGCTGATAAGGTTATGGAGAAGTTCAGAACGAGAGGTACGAGAGGCACTACTTGCAGCACTCCAAGAAAGACGAGCTAATTTGGATCCGAAAGAAGACCCGGGTTGAACGATTTGTATCCGTGAAAGGAGAAGAAATCGTGTAGAGATCATTTCGTCTTTCTCATTGTTGCTCGTCGCGAGGATGCTAGGGAGTCTGTAGATCATGCTCGCAGAGGTTCAGCGGGTGCCTTCTTTACATTGTTTGATGCGGACACGTTTAGCAGGCGTTAGTTAAACGATCAGTGTTCATTTGAGTGTCTTGTTACTATTATTGTATTTTACAAGCTGCCTTATATTTTAATCTACTGCTTCTTTGACTTGGTATTCGCGTCAAACAATTTAACTAACGGTACATTTTAGATGAATTTGGAGTTTTTTACGTCCATAAAATCAATTTAAGAAACGATTACTAGTAATATTTAAATAGATAATTATAATCGACATAATTATTGTGTCCTTGTATAAATATTATAGTCGTGACCACAAAATTTAAAGTGCTTTATCCTATTCTTAGTGTAGTTGGCATTTAGGTCATTTCTTTCCAAGTAGTTTGTAATGGCGTATTAATCGAGTATTATTATATGACAAATTAGGCAATGAATTATAACAAAAATGTATTATATGAAAGGTAATACGTACCTTCTATAATTTGTAGGTATTATATGTATTATTTATTGTATATTAACTAATATAATATTCGAGACTACGTTGAAGTGTTGAAATGATAGTTCAAAACAGTGTTATTTAAGATTACAGTACATGGGATATCCGAGTGAAAATCGTATAAACAGCAGGCAGTTTAATGTCTGATATTGAACAATAACACTACAGACAGTAAAAGCTAGGCCGTCAAAGTGCCTTGAGTACATTTTATAAGTGTCTCCTATTCGGCACTGTCTAATCTTTTAGCTGATGTAAAACGCGAGTATAGTCAAAATGCATAGAAAAAATAAACATTTATCAGAATAACCGAATTACCCTTGCATGTTGCATAACATTTTAATCACATTGAAATTTTCAGCTACGATATTTTATTGTAATAATCAATTAATCAATTATCCGACTAATTATACCAAATATTAAATTAAGCAATCGTAATTTTTTTTTTGTAACGATAACATTAATAACTGAAAATTATAACGCATGTTTACAGTATGCAAATTTACCAAAATATTATGTATGTGACGTGTAGGTTTGTATTAATATTAACATTAGTTATCACGAGGAAAATAAATACTGCCGTAAGTGTAAGCAAATAGGTAGATAAGTACACAATTTTTCCTAGATTTGCACCCTAGATTTTAGTTTAGAATTTTCTCTCTATCTATTCCTCCTTACATTATTAAAATCAAACGTGTTTATCCACCGGCTTTCCATAAATTCGCTGTTTCATGTTGCGATAAAAATACAAACCGAGAAACGGTAAGCAATATTTTCCGATAGATATTTGTATCTACTATTAATAAATATTTTTCAATATAATGTTCAGGTTAATAATGTAATTAATCCAGTCTTGTTCTAGATAACTTCAATAATTAAAACAAT
>DWJK01004287.1:0-12161 GCA_018248815.1 Croniades pieria auraria
CTATAAGAAGGACAAAGCGATTCGCTCAATCGTTTTTGCTACAAGTTTGTCAAGGAGTGAAGGAGTGGAACTCTCTGCCGGCGTCCATCTTTCCCGACTCGTATAACCTGGAATTGTTTAAAAGAAGAGTGAATAGACACTTTCTAGGCGAGCGTGCTACATCCTAGGCTCCATCTCGATTTCCATCATGTGGAATTGCAGCCAAACGTGAGCCTATTAAACCAAAGTCAATGGCGATATTTATCCACATGGATTAGACGTTAGTAAATATACGGGATGATTTTCCAAATTCAATATATTCATTTTGATCTTTCTGACTTTCATTGAGTGGCACACCCACCAACATTAGACAAAATGTGTAACTAAGGATCTGGAAGCAAGTTCAAACAACATTGAATTTACTTCCAGATCCATCCATATACCAAAAAAATTTACAGGAAATTAGTAAAGTATGCAGAACAGAATAGCAATATACAGCAGCATTTTTTGATATTTTGAGGGCTTGAAGAGGGAAACTAGGTTCTGTTACTATCAAGAATACAATAATTAGTTTTTCTCCGCCCATGAATAATTACTGCTAGGTCAATTTTTGCACTATTAAAGGACTTTGTGTTCGGTTGGTGAAGTATTGGAGAAGTCTTGCAACAATCTTTAATTGGAAAAAGTGTTAAGTGATTGTCCACAGACCAGACATATTGAAACTCGGCAACTCAGAAGGAGCCTTGCGAAAATTAAAAATAATATAATAATAATTGAGATGAGTGATGTAGCTTTACCCACCATACATACCGGGGATTGTACCGTGAAATATCGGGAATCATTACTCGGTGATCATTTGATAACATCAAATAGCCATCTGGTTACAGCATTGAAAATATTCGTTGAGGACGGCAAAACTTAGCAAAGTTAATGCATAACTGATTAAAAATAAAACTTTTAGAGTTGTCTTTCGTTTAATGAAGAAAACGATATTACAGTCCGGTTCTCCGAATAGTTTTTTTAGTTTTCAAGCAAAACATTTTGCCACACATGTAGGTAATTATATCATTCCATGTGCACAATATTTTGGGAGAATCTATGTTCAATGTTATATTGTATTTTCGTAAATATCTGTCATGTAATCATTTGTAGAATAGACGACCTATGTACGTTCGTTTGCATAGTGTAAATATTGCATTTCATTTACCCATTACTATGTGTACTTATAAGCTTCTTCGGTACCTATTTTCCTTTCAGAGTCTGAACTTTGGATTCCCACGTGATGTCGATCCTCTAGTTTGTCTATCTTGATTCGCCATTAATTCATCATTGATACATCGGCTATTTTCCAGGCATCCAGTACCATTTTAATTTCATTCCGGGTATGCGCTTCACTACATAGTTGTCTCTTTGACCACTTAGCCCATCAATAAAAAAAGTCATTAAGTCGTCGTGATGTAAAAAAAGAAAACTTTTTATTTTTCACAAAAGGATGTGACCCGGATGGATGCCAGTTTCCTTAGAAAGGCGCTGTGAACTACAGCTTATCAGGTTTAATTTTCGTATATTTAAATCCCGGGGTTTCATCAATGTTTTTGATATTCTGTTGTTTCTGTAGGCGACCTTTATGAACAAGCGCTTGAACATCAACGACAAGAGGCTGAACTTGTCGATCTGGGACACAGCCGGCCAGGAGAGATTCCACGCTTTGGGCCCCATTTACTACCGCAACTCCAACGGCGCAATCCTGGTGTATGATATCACCGACGAAGATTCTTTCGAAAAAGTAAGTATTATTTAATATTTGTAACTTTCATAAACGTTTTAAATGCACAGGATATACGTTTCGTAAGTTTGGTCGTAGTACTAAATGCACCAGTAATGTAAAATTGGTAAGCACTAAAACTCTCAATTGGTGCTACCAATGGCACTGGTCGTTGGTGCTAGTTAGAGCAAAGTCGTACGGAGAATAATGGAATGGAAATGATGTTCTACCGCGCCACAGAGTGACCGACTTGCGAGCACACTCGCCTCCACATACGTATCTAATAGCGGCGGATGCCTAAAGCCAGTTTTTTCACAGAGGGCATGTTATCACTCCTATTTAAATGGACCAAAGCTGCAACTGAAGTAAATACATCTAGCAAATAAATAGACGTTATCATTGACTTTGTAAGTTCTTTTGAAAAATCTGTGTACATGTTTCCGTGGCGACCCTTAATACCAATAATTACCAACCTCCCCGTTATTACAAACTGCGGTAGATATTTTTCCATCAATTTCTTGTGAAGGAGCTAGAAAATTCCTTCAAGCAAAATTGTTTAATACTATCTAATTAGCTTTATACACAACATCATAAGCCTCAGCTTGCTAATTTTGTCGAGGCCGTTCGAGGGAAGTTTCATCCACTAACTATATTTTGCGTTCAGAGAACATTCATCGTTTTAAATTGTTCGGTTTAAATATGAAGTTTGGAAAACTAAAGGGGGAGATTTAATAAAGGAAACGGGTGTAGTTTTGCATGCTATTCTCAATCTTCAACTATCGATTCGACTGGCCGTAGATGATTTTATCTTGAGCGCCACAATCCCCTCACTGATTTAAGATTCACTATGATCTATTCAAAGCCTATTTCAGTCAAAGGCCGTTATCTAATTCCAGTGGCTGGTTTCAGCAAATTTTAAATAGATAAGAATACTCCACGTGAATTGATCGCGATTATTGATAGTCGACATTGTTTCCGGTTTCTTAATAATTTTAGCTTTCCTGTTTTGGGATTACGATAAATTATAATAAGATGCGTTAAATAAAAAAAAAATAAAAAAAAAACCATAAATTATAAAAAGAATCACTTGTTTTTCAAATAATGAACTCACGCTAGCGCTACCTGTGCTTACACGAGTAGAAAGAGACAGAGATAGGTAGTTTCCATTTGCTTTCTTTTTTTTTTCGATGGACACATTTTAGGCTGGCTCCTCTACTCTATACATATATAATATCTCTATGGAAATTGTTCTACGAATTTTGTAATGGAAAATTAAAATATGCCTTTTACAATAGTTTTATTATCAATAATATAAAAGATTATTTAGATAAGATTTGCAGTTTCCTTCTATGTTTCTTTATAGAATATTTTATAAACCATTTTAATTACAAATATAGGAACCGGCAATAACCAATTGAATTAGTACTTCAGCTTTCAATCAAACTCTAACAATGTCCTTACTACAACATTGAATCCTATTGTCACTTAACATTTACAATAGTCTTCGCTTATTGCAAACAATATGAACATATCACAATATAAATAACCTCTCGAACAGAAATACTGTGGCACAGTTCATATACAGTTCGCTGATCGAGCAATATTTTGACTGTATATTATCGTCTTAGAAATGAATTTTTCTAAAGAATTTGTTATCTCCATCTGTTTGTTCTCGTTATTTTCTTCGACCGCCGTTTTTATGAACATGAGCTTATTTTTTTATTGGAAATGTTAAATTGAAACGGTGTTTATTTTAGGGGGAGGAAAAGGAATGAATTTACTTCTTTGTATTACAGTCCGTAGAGCGGGATAATGATTATTGTTTTTAAAGGAGTGGAAACCTTTGTCCAGGTAATCTGCCTGAGGCAGCTGGCCTAACTATTTGATGTACTGTATTGAACGGCACCTAGACATCCAGGAAAGTCTCGTCTTTTTGCGAGGGTAACAACGCTTCTGTATTAGACCTACCTTAGAGTACCTACACAGGTGTGCCACAGTCTCCAAACGGAAATAACACGTCAGCCATTGTTGATGGCGTATCTGTGACAACGTTTGAAGTGGAAAAAGGTCAACATTATGTACGTTAAATATAATGTCATCTGTGTATAAGGAACACATGTTTCTTTCCTTTATGTTCGATATCTGTGTAGGCGAACCTCGTGTTATAACGACATATACATACATATCTCTCAATCTTACATCACGTGTCTGTATTTTCGTCTTAGATACAAAACTTAATCGACTGTTAAGTAGATATTGTGAACTAAATCGTTGCACGCCTATTGGATCCAATTAGATTTTTTATCTGAATGGACTAAATGATCCTCCACTTACGTATTGAAGTTAAACGAAAAACATTGTTTTTATTTTATTTATGTTAATAGTTTTATTATAGTTAAACGAACAACATTGTTTTTATTTTATCCATGTTAATAGTTTTATTATTTCATGTAAATTAATGTTAACGATCTCCCTCTCTACATCAAAACTTTTCATATTTTACATTGTTTGCATGTGCGTCTCCAGTTGGATACTCCAGATAATTAAATGTCTATTGGAATATTATACTTTCGTCAAGCGCAAATCACGGTATTATTTAAGTAAAGTTTTGTGTGCACTACTCGTCGATGTTATAACCTCTATATAACTTATTTAACAGCGTACGTTTGATAAAGACCTCATCGCTCTCATTTAATCAGTAGAGATTAGAGTGCGCCTTATTGGAAAATTGAAAATCTATTGTACGTTGAAATGAACCGCATAATATTAATGCTTGTTCTTTTTGATAACATCGCATAAACTCTTTTTTAACACCACATTTACGTCGTGCTGCATGTATATGTAAGCAGATTTATGTGTTAGAGCGTGTGACGTGCTATTTTGTGGCGTCTGTGTGTGTGCGTGAGTGCATATGCGTACCGTGTGCTTGTGCATGAGCGCGTGCATATGCGTGTGCGCTTGCGTATGCGCGTGCGCGTGCGTATGAGTCTGCGCGTGCGTGTGCGTTCGCGTGCATACGCGTGCGTTTGTGTCTGAAAGTATGGTTTTATGTTCGTTGTGTGGATGTTCGTCCTATTTTTTTTAAGTAGGCGTCAACAAGATTTCAGTGACCTACATACATTGGTCTTGGGAGAGAATGCCACAATAGATACCATACTTTGCACTAACCCCTAGCCTTCTCATAATGTGTATGAAGAATCCGAATTTGACTGTAGGTTGCATTGCTACTAAATGTACCAAGAAGCTTATGGTATTTAAAGGAAGACAATAATACACAGGTGCGTAACTGGGTGAAGGAGCTTAAGAAAATGCTGGGCTCGAACCTGGTGTTGGTGATCGCTGGCAACAAGATCGACCTGGAGAAAGACAGAACTGTCGACATGGCTGAAGCGGAGGCGTGAGTATTGAATATATTTTTATTCAAATTCGTTATTTCTAAATGCTCTATGTAACCTTTGTACTTAAGTCGTACAATAGATACGGCGTAGGAGGTACGCGCGACAAAAAACATACGTAAGCTTCTTACACGAGGCTACGTAAGCGAATAATATTTTAGGTAGTATAATAGATCTTTGATGTCGAATATCGACCAACCATCAAAGAATATTTATCTCTAAGTAGCTGTAGGCGTACACAAACATTTACCTAACATATCATCACAAGCAAAGTCTGATTGTACCTAATCAATATGTACGAGTACAGCTGAACACGAAGTTGAAGTAAACTTGTGGATAGAGTTTAAATGAAGCCCATTAAAGTCGGCGATACTCTAAACAATCAAAGAATTAATTGAAATTGTTTCAACAGCTACAGAACTCAGACTTTATGAAGCCACAAACTCCAGTTTTGAACGTAGCGAAATATAACCCTTTGTATCCAGTTTAAAACGGTATTTTAATTGTTTTTGCATCAGAGGGCCAATGTCACTGAAACATTTCAGTCAATATAATAAATCCAATGCCAGAATATTCAGACTCGCATGTTTTAATTTCCTCTGAACCCGTAAGTACGTTTTAGTTTGTTTTTAATATTATGCTAAAGGGGAATCAAGCTGCAGTCGACGGGACGTAATATACGCTTTAACGGCTTTAAAAGCGGCTAACAAACAATAGCATTCAGATGAAGCTTTTGACAGGGAGATAGCGGAATTTTGTTTCGCTTCAGCAACATCTTGAAAGCTACTCGCACAAACCAAAAACAAATGGATTTATGAACTCGCACACCGCATATTTTCTGTGTAAAATTGTTCGTAGACCTATGTACCTACGACATCGTGAACATTTTTTTTTCTCAGTTTCCTCTTAGGAACAATTCGCTTCATTATGTCGGTCCTCTTTAAAACTTTTACTTAACTGAGCTCGCTTTATATTAGTTTCTTGAGTGAAATTTTTAAATTGAATTTTATATCAAGTTTTATATCATTTGACATTGTCCTCTAGGCATATCTACGCGTAATACGTTCTTCATTATCATTAACCTCATAAAGTTTGTATACGTTATCATTAAATTATCGCTTTAACATTAGGATAAACAAAATAAAATGTTTCTAAATCCGAATCTCTAATTTTTGTAACGGCTTAGAATTATAATAAAACTTGTGGTACAGTTTTACTTAGGCATTGTAAGTGTAATTTGTTTTTTTATATTGGCATGAAACAGCATACTCACGAATCGCTAGTACCCCTGACGTGATTGCATACTGCAAGGCTTTTAATGGGTCGACCGCCAATGGAAAACTTCACGAGCATTTATTTGTTGCGGCGGGCACTTTAAGCGAATGACAGCGATTCAACATCGTCGCAATCTTGGAGAGCGGTTGAAAATTTCTTAAAATCGTAACTCCTTAGCAATTTCTGGAACTGGCATGAGTGATGGTTTTAAAAGAATCATATCAGATCAATTAAGGTACATTACGGTACATCAATTAAGACACATTTGAGTCTCGGTGATCTGTGCCTACCTTGTAAGGGACCGAATTAAATTAAATTTTCCGCCCTCCCGCCATAGCCTGCCCCAGTTGAAACGAAGCATTTATGCTTAGTGTATCTTAAAATAGTTACAGCCAGCATGGCCCAGTTCGCTTTAAATATCCGCCAGTCGCGGGTCACAATCCATTTTCCGTAGTTATTTTAATAGCGAGATGCAAATTTGTGTCTTGATATTTATTGCGGGAGTCTTCAAAGTGAGCTGTTATTGCAATGTAGGTTACATCTTGATAAAGTCTGGCGTCACTCCGCGGCTCGACCTTATCTAACTACGTATGCATCTCAGTCTCGGCACCATCACGGTGTTATAACTTTGTAAGAATCAACGTGTGTCAACTTAGATTTTTCGAATCTTTTGTAGCGAAGGTGAAAAAGCGTAACATGTAGTTTTTGAATCAATATTGAATTATTATGAAAATTTGTTTGATTTTTAACAATATTTGTCAACACCATTTTTTGATAGCAAGCTCTCACATAGTGTCCAAATCTTGACGTGTAAAACTCATCTATAGTTCAATTATCTTTGTTCGTTCTTTTACGTACTCTTTCGTTCTTTCAGGTCTATAGAACCGATAATTATAATAGACGAAATACAACTCATTCATCCTGTCGATTGCAATATGTAAAGTAGCAATTTTATCTAAAGCGTCCAGTACAATATTGCCGGTGTTTTTGATTGCGATAACATCGATATTGTGGATAACGATACCATCGATGTAATGAGTGGTTTTAGCTTGATATATTGAAGGAATCAATACACCCGTGTGCACTTTCGCCTGTTATTACCACAATAGCCAATAACTGTGTATGACTACGAATTTTAATAAGCTTACAGGAGATACACCTAGATAGATATCGTATGTTTTTATATCAGTATACAAGTAGGTGTCTAAAGTTGTTTTAATCAGTTCTTTCTTCCACTTTATCTCATCTACACATTTGGATTGTATAAAGCCCATGTAGTTTTAAACTTGTACCAACATCATTTCGAGGATAATCTGGAGAATACATCAATGATACGATGAAAAAAGTTAACTGAACTTGAAGGAGAGAATCTCCGCGAGCTCACTATTTCGTTGAAGAACTGCAGTTGTAACTCCTATCTCTTATCACTCTAGAATATCTTTCAGCTTTTAAAGCTCGTCATTCTTAAACATATATGTATGTACATATATGTTTAAGAATGACATAAGCATGTACATATGTATGTACATATATAGCATGCAGAATATATGTGCTCCATTTCAGTTTCGCCCGAATGCTCTAATTAATGTTACACAATAATCGGATCTCCGATCGCTTCATAATGCCCTGAAACCTAGTATAATTTCTAAGCCAGTATTGAGTAACTAATAACTACGTAGGTGATATTGTTCTAATATAACTGTAGTTAACGGACTAATAAATGGACTAACGGACTAATGTATTGTTTTACTTGTAATGATTTGCTTCCATTGATGTCTATGCCAGCAACTGCGGGCGTATAGCATCGATATCCCGGGATAGCCACTTTAGATATCTAGTCAATTAATATATGAGTGGGTAACACAATTTTGGATAATCTTCAGGGGATAGTTTTTTTTTTTTTTTTTTTATACATTAAACAGTGAGAAGGTCCGAAACCGACGTACAGTACGAAGGATTCCATCAATGAAAAAGTACATATTAAGTGATGTTTTATAAGGATCTTATAAACCATAATAATCTAATGGGACATAGCATGATGATATAATTGTAAAACAATAACAGCCGTATAGTTTTCATTATCAAACCGCGTATTGTTTTGTCAAGCAAGTCATTCCTTTCAACTGTATATACATATTTAAATAATAATATTTGAACTACCCAGAGCAATTTATTCATACAAAGGTTTTAAATTACGCGTACAGTTTGAGATAATCGGTTTTTCGATAACATGAAATGGAACGAATACTGTCAAACGAACATTGTAGTGTCATTACTACCGCCGTCACTTAAAACGGAACGCATCGTTTGGCATGTGTCACTGACATGCAGATTGACTCTTTTTCAGCGACGGCATTAAAATCAATTAATATTCCTGACATATTTCGACATAGCGACATTGCTAATTGATTTTTCGACCAATCTGAATTTGCGCATGCAACGTATATTTTGTGTGAGTGAATAGTGAGCGGCACTAGTTATACGAGTATGTATATTTTGAAACACCACATGATGTTGATGAATATCGATAATATAAATATCGGTAAATGTTGCAAAACTATGAATATACACAATATACTCAGTTTCATATAAAGGACTTGAACCTGCAATATGAAATTGATTACATTGATCTTAATTTTTGTATCGATATCATCTTCGGAAGATACATATGTACGTATAGTAATATAATATAGTAATGAATTTAAACCAATATATTAAGTATCTTGTAAATAAATACAAAAACCTCTATATATCCCTACTCTATATAAATTATTTATTATATAAATATTCAACATCTTAAATGTAAATAAACCGATGCCGTCCATCCGAAACTCGTACAAAGTTTGAGATTAAAGTTGAATGTATGTATACGAATCAACTACTTTACATTGCCTCATATTCATAAAGTACGAAATTCTGAGAGCTCTCCAATGTATTGTTTTAGTTGGAGAATTATCTGTTCCATTATAGCGTACAAGAACTAAAACGCGATCGTTTAGGATTTTTGAAAACCGGAATATATCTAGTGACTAATTTGGAATAGATTTTCCAGTATACCATTCGAAAAGTACGGAGCTTCTTACTAATTACAAATCTTTGAGTATTTCTCAGGTCCACGAAATTCTTAATAATGTTATTCATTTTCCATAATATTTGCTTTTCTAAATGTTGCTCCATAAGAGCATTATTTGTGTATATAATTGAAATATCTGTCTATGATTTCGATATATAGATTTTTCTTAAATTAAACATCGTTGTCGCCACGTTACCAAGGCCTGATCACTAGTTTTGTTAATTTTCGTCTGTTCGTCTGTATGTTTGTATGCTTTTATTGGTCCAGATTTATTACGGAAACGTCTAAGCCAACTTCGTATTTCGAAAGTGGGTTTAATGACCAAAAAATACATCTATATTCTTCAATGACTTTATTAATCTTCTTGTTTTGTTTATACCTTTTAAATATTACACCCTACATAATAACAATGATCAAATAAGTTGCAAGTATCAAATCAAGTCAAATCAGTTAAATAAAAATTAAATTTGGTAATTAAGTATCTATTAATAAATATTAAGGTAGTATTTACTAATAAAGTACTTTAATGACTTTTTCAATGGGAACCAGTGTTTATCAGTGAGTAAATCAAATCAGAATCGAAGAGAGACGGGCTGGAAACCAAGACAGTAATAATCGCTAGTCCTTCAAATGGAAAAGAAAATACCTATTTACATGATAAACCCGTTCCTTATAATCCTTTGGATTGTCCACTCAATGGATGGAATATTTATTCATTTTAATTTAGCTGATCCCTAATTAGGGGCATTAGAGCCATGGATTACAAATTGTAATAAGCAGAACGCCTCATTTTTATTGCTCGGTGTTATATATTTTTTTACTGAACTCAGTGCGATCTTTTCAACAACGTTTTTCATTGAAGAGGTATAAAGTGTTAGTATTTAATATTTATTTTACATTATTTTGTAAACTGTAAGGAGGATAATTCGAATTATAAGGGTCGTACAGATTATAACGATCGACTCTTTTGTTATTCCACTGTTAGACCCTGGTCTGCGCTCATTACGAGAAGAGTTAGACCATAGTCGTACGATTGAGATTAACAAGTAATGCCCATATTAAATTTATGAATACCACCATTTTTAATTGTAATAAAAATGAATCCTCTATTCGTTTGCTCAGTAACTCGGTTTAGACATACGGACAGTATTGTACTAACAACATCGTTTTAAGCCCCTCAGATGAATGAAGTGGTACAGGTTGTGAAATTATAATTGAAAACATACGCAGAACCTGACTCAGATAATTGTTTAAACGCGCCAATAATGACAATTGTTCATACTTTGGTGTTTGTAATTGCATAATGAATGGATTTATTCAGATTCTTGGGTTTTTGCATTCACATTATCATCAAAATTATAATTTTATGCAAAACTGCGAAATACATAACCTACGTTCTGTCTTACCGCATTCGATTAATTAGACAATAACAGAAGAAATAAACCTACATAAGGGTATTTTGAAAATAGCCCCGTAGGAGACAATTTTTTAAAATAAAATTTGGACAATATTTTTTTCTTCTTCAATCGGAATCTTTCCTCAATTGAAGAACAAATATAAAAATGTATATAACATAAAAATGTATGTATGTAAATGCGTGCGCGCCTGTGAGCACGCTCGAACTTTTTGTGTCATCATTATCAGCCTATTTCCGTCCATTGCTGGACATAGGCCTCAGCACGCCACTGAGCTCGATCTTCAGCTCGTCGCATCATACTGCCGCCAGCCACTTTGCGTATATCGTCACTCCACCTTGCTTTAGGGCGTCCTACTTTTTGTGTATTATTATAAAAAAAACGACGTTGTGAAAAATTACCTTTTTATATTCATTGAAAATTACTTAAATAATAGAAAGCCGAACTTAATAAATGCCAACGTGCCGTCCCCGCGCTTTTCTATTTCATATTGTATCTAAGAACCTATTACAAAATGAGCTTAGCAGGTGAGAATGACACACGGCTATAGTATATCGTGTTTGCGCACATTGTCAAAGAACTGCTTTTATGTACTAATTAACAGTTTATTAAATAGAATGCGGATATTTTTTGTAAATCTCTGTCTCTTGGCGTGTGGTACTAACGAGGCGCGTCAGGCCGATAAAATCTTTAAGACGATTAAATAAATTACATATATAGCATCTGATTAATTCAGTTTGACAGTTATTAATTGTCTCGTGACAAATGTAGGTTGTTATTATTTTTACAGATATAGATTAAATTCAAAATTGAACAATAAAAATAGCCGACACCGACTACTAGAAGAAATTTACCGTTACCGTTGACGTATTCTCGATCGATCTAGTGAAATCCGATCTACATCGCTGATACAGATTCAGCGAGTATCCAATTTGTCCTGAATAATTTGAATGATGTACCTGTCGAACCCACGTTCCATCAGAAGGTTCAGGTTACGTTTCGGAAATCGATTTTTTTATTAAATTATTTTCCAAAGCTTACCAACTTTCTTTCAGCGAATAGAAATTTTTCATAATTTTTCGGTTGTGATTGTTCCAAATTGTTCTATATATTAGCGGCGACAATTCCACCGCCAATCGGTGGAGTAGGCGAGTGCTGGAGTGAAAACCGCGGTTCAGCAAACGTAGTGTAGGACGCCCTCCGGCCCGGTGGGATGACAATGCGACAAGCCGAGGACAGGGCGCGCTGGCGCTCATTGG
>DWJK01004288.1:0-12161 GCA_018248815.1 Croniades pieria auraria
ATGGCGCTCATTGGGGGAGGCCTATGTCCAGCAGTGGACTGAGATAGGCTGATGATAATGATGATGATGATGATGATGATGATGATGATGATCATGATGAAATCGTATCTACCAATAGAGACAAGTAACATTTAGATAAAGGATTTTCACGGCTGAAACTACATAAGCCCCTTGAAGCCCAGCTTTCATTAAATCGAAATGTTCAATTTGCTTGGAAATACACTCACTGGCGATACAATCGACACTCGGTCTTTTGTAGATTGGGTTTGAACATACTTTGCTAAGCCTTTCATATTGTTATCGGGTGCTGTGATATCAAATCATCATATATTTGGGATTATTTTTTTTATATCTTAGTATTACACAAACCAAATTATTTTATTTATTATAACAGTAACTAAACTAATTATGCAATTTATTATCTATTGACGTCCCTATTTGATAAACATTTTTTTATTTTTTATGAGCGTAATTTTCATCTTACTTAATTTTATTAAGCCCATTATCGTGAAAATCAATTCAATTAAGTAATTGTTATAATTGTATTGATCATATTGTTCTGTGTCCGGTGTATCGCAATAGGTTCACCACCTATTCCATGGGACTTGGACGTAACTGGTGAAACATCGGAGTGTACTACACTCCTCTGGCTACTTCTTCGGGGATTACAGGCGTGATGTTGCGTTTTTTTTATATTGATCATATGGGACCTAATAATTGTCTTATAAAGGATCTGATGTCATATTATAATACTCGTAATTATAGTGATAAGAAGTAATATCCCAAAAATAGTCGTTTGAGCGTTTCCCAGTCTTCATTTTCTTTTAAATTGCCTATAGCGTTCCCCGGCAGCTGGTACGACTATCGCATTTATTTCTTCCGTTTTCTATTAATCTCCAATTTAACCCACCCAAGAATGGAGAAATTGTGACCAAGCAGAATTTAATTATATTTTGTTTAGAACGCCACGAACATATCACGTTTACGAAGTACATAATATGTCGATTTCTTCATTGAATTTGGTGGCTTATGTGGTAGTAATGAATTTGATCTGGTCATACAATTTTACTAAAAAAACTGAAGTTTTACTAAAATAAATTTTTTTTTTTAATTTTTAGAAAAAAAATTATAGGTAAAGTTATATATTTATATTATAATTATTCTGCTTTTACAAAGTATTCTTCATGGTAACATACAATATGTGTGTAAATAGAACTTAATTTTTCGTGTAATTATAAAAGTGTAATTTATATAATGTGAAATACAATGAGATATAATTTATATAATATTACTAGCAATTATAGGAAATCATAGGAAAACGAAAATAACTGTAAAAAGAACTTTAATAACGTGTTCGATAACTTAAAGCTAAAGGTTCTTCTTTCCGCTGTTAAAACGTTTACTCATATAATAACAGAAACTAAACTAACAAAAGTAACATTTGTTAATACCATAAATAATAAAACTATTCCTTACTTTCCTCACCTTTCTTTTCTACCTAATTAATTACAAATCCCAAAACATAATATAATTCGGAATATATAGTTCATGGTAAATATTTATCGCTTTCGCATCGTTTGAGGTTGGCCCGCAACCGATGGAGTTATACCTGTACGATATATTTCGTCACTTACGATATGTCGGTACTGTTCTTCAGTTTCTCTTAGTACGTTTTCATAATTATCTGGTTCAATTGTAGATTTATCCTCGTACTCCCCTTCCTTTTTGACTTTAAGCCGTATCTCTTTTACCCGAGTTTCTAAAATATGCTCCCGCCGCGTTTCACGTTCAAAAGTTTGTGTCATAAGTTGTTTATCCTTATTACCAGAAAGCACTAAATTTTTAGATAGCGTTAATAGATGTAATGTCCCTTTTGTATCTCCTATTGCAATCAGCTTCCCGTCATCATGGGGTTTTATTTTTAATAGCGGAACATTTGAAATAGTTATCGTTTTAAGAGGTTCACGGAATCTGCGAAGCAAGTCCCAATAACGAAATTTACCATCTGCGCTAATCGACATGTAACTCGAAATACGTTGAGGTGCCCAAACCACGTCAGATATTTGATATCGGTACCCTATACCGGATATAATAGGCGACGTATGAACATCGTCGCACCAAATATTAACTCGCCAATCGCCACACGTAATGAAAACCTTCGACGTGCATGGACTACGGTGCAGGGATTTAACGGGACCATAATGAGCTTGATATATAGCACTCATTACTTCCTCGTATGTTTTGCCCTTGCGGTTAACATTAATTACGAAGCCAGTATCGGTACCACACAGGAATTTTGTAGGAAACGACCTTTCGTACTGTAGTGTGCTCAAGCCCTCTGCGTTTGCCAAACTCATTTGTTCGCCGAGCGGAATGCGGATAGACATAATGAGCGCATCGATTGGCTCTGAAATATGGCGAATGTCCCACCACTTGCACATACCATCTGTTGAGCCGGTAAAGAATTCATTATTAACCCGTGAAGGTATGTACAACAGTGAGGTTACCGGGTCTCTGTGAGAAAAATACATTTCGCTCAGTACTTGCGGTTGTTTGCTAGCACGAATATCAAAAATACACACTCTACCATCATGAAGTCCGCCGATTATAACTGCGGGATGCACGGGAGAACATACTATTTGCCAACAATTACTCGGAGGGCAGAATTCTGCAACAGGTTCACTAGGCATCTCCATATTCCACATAAACGAAGAAAAGTTGTTATTAAATGGCTTATAAATCGGATACTTTTTGTCACAATATGACACCACCAATTTCGGTTCGTCCTCATACGTCCATCCAATGCAACTAATCGGGCGTTTGCTAGGATCCTTGAAAACATTGGTAATATGAATGGAAGACTTCTCTACAGGCGTCTGCGGTGGTATTCCTTTAAAATACATATTGTACATTTCGATTGCATTATTTTGGTCAATGTGGTGAACGAATTCAGAATATTTACCCAAGACTGCTTCGACGTAACTATCGTCTCGTTCAATTCTGCGCTTATGTCTATTTGTCGATTCCTCATCAGCGCAATTTATTTCTTTTGGCCACCCTCCTTCAGAATGGTTGATTCCTTTATCTTGAATTACAATTAGTTTTGTATTGGCCTCATGAATTGATGTAGATATAGAAGTTTGAGATTCGCGATAAACTGGATTCCGTAGGCAATACTGATTTTGTTCGCTTTTATTTTGGTCTATGTTGTCTAACAAAACTGTTGGAGTCTCACAAAACATGGGCTGCTTCCCAAAGTTTTTACGTATTTTTGTATAAGAATATACCACATTGGATCCACCCTTGGACATTGTCGTAGATAAATTGTAAGCACAATATATTGGTTATAATTTGTAATAAATTGTTAACGTCACAGTCATTTTCTTTTTTTTGTTAATAACTGTTTTGGTTAGTGTACCTTTTTAAAAAAATTACAAATTTTTCTTACAAAACACATGTTACAGTTACAGGTTGCATTTCGCAGTGTGGGCTTTTAATTGATCTAATAAATTCAATATTACACCATCCCTAATTAAAAACCAACCATATGAAGGACATTTTCATTGCCTGTATAAGCAATGAAAACATATCGAACAAACATATTAAAAACAAATTAATTTTGTAAAGTACTAGTGACCCGCCCCGGCTTTTCACCAGTAAATTTTCCAGTATTTAAAAACCATATGGCCAAATAACATGCAGTAAAAAGTCAAAAGAAAAATCACATATATTTACTAATTGTTTACAATTTTAAGTTAATCTAGTTAAAATACTTCTTCTTTCCCTGGTCCGCTTACATTATTACTTTAATAAGATCATGTCCTTTGTTTTCGCTTCATTCATATTGTACAATAAGTTTTGCTTTTTCACTTAGCGTCAGGAGTGTGAGACAATGACGAATATTTCTGTTCAATTAGGCGGTATCCAAAATTTATTTGCTATATCTGTTCGTTAAAAAAAATGTAACGTTACGCCTGTAATCCCCGAAGGGGTAGGCAGAGGAGTGAAGTACACTCCCACGTTTCAACAGTTACGTTTACGTCCCATGGAATAGATGGTGAGCGTATCTGTTCATTGAGTTGTTCATAGATATACCTAGTTATATAGTATTTTTGATAGATACACCTGTACTTTATTTCCTTCATTTTTTATTGAAAAGCTGATACGAGCGACTTCGAGTGCATTGTTTATGACATTAACAAAATATATTATGTACTGGGAAGAAAACATAAGACATCATCATCATCATCAGCCTACTCTCGTCCACTGCTGGACATAGGCCTCTCCAATGGCACGCCACTGAGCTCGATCTTCAGCTCTTCGCATTCAACCGCTGCCAGCTACCTGGCGTATATGGCCACATATTTTTAACTAACAAATATAAATTGTAGTTCATGTACTTACATTTGGAAAGAAACCACGTGTTACTCTTTTGAAAAAGTAGCTCAAGTTACGAGAAATATTTCGTAAAATCAACTCAAGCAGTTATTAGCGCCGTACAAATCGGGGAGCATAAGTATTTAAATTGCCTGCTCTCAACCTATCCCGTAAGCCACCTGGCGTGATGACGTAAAATAAAAGAAAGAATTAAATGAATACAGTAAAATAAAAACAGGATAAGGTCAGTGATAGAGCGATAGGTATATAGAATATTATATACATATCTTTACAATACAATAAAAGCCGCTCTATATTTTTTTGGGACCAATAAAATCCCATACACCTGAGCTAGAGACCTCGACTGTTAACACCAGCGCGTTTTAGGAATATAGGTAGGTAAATATTCTACAAAACCAGATCTACAAATGTATCTACGTACATAAATGTTATGACATCTCTACATATAAAAAAAATTTAACTGTTTGTTTGTAATATCAAAATAATAGTTTTTTAATGCTTGCTTTCGACAGTACGTACGATACATAAGGATAACATAATTTTTAAAATGTTTGTCTATGTATCTGGGTTCTAGGTATATACTTAGGCTATTTTTATCTTCAAAAGTACTGAATGTCAAATATTTATCCTTACAAAGGTGAATCGCTTCGTTTATAAGCATTTTACGTATTTAAAAATATTATTGTGTAAGTGAGTTCACGCATTGCCTGGAGGCTGTTTGGCCAGCAGCAGCGCGGTAGCCAGGTTTGAACAGCTTTAGGCTTAATCCACGCGAGGGCGGCGACGCTCTTATCCAAGGTTTGTTTAGGGATGTCGATTTAAGGATTTGTCCACATACCAGGCCTCGTGTTTACGTACAAATACTATGAGCTGTGTTTAAAACAGGAATTTAAAATATTTCCCTAAAGCTGTTTGGTCACTAGATACACGATTATTTTTTGTCTATTATCTCGTCCTGCCAGGTCACTGTCGGTGAAGGTAGAGAAAGCAGATATTCGTATATCTGTCCCTACATATCTAATAATGAGGATAACGTAACTAATTTCCAATAATTACTGTGTTAGACGAGATATATTTTTGTAGTAATCGTGGCAGAACCAAGATATATGTATTTCTTATTCATCAAAATCTACATTTAAATGGCGGGAAATAAATCTGATATGATTACGGCTTGCTATATATATATATATATGTGTGTGTGTGTGTGTGTGTGTGTGTGTGTGTGTGTGTGTGTGTGTGTGTGTATATATATATATATATATAATTGCAATCTCGAAAACGGCTAGACCGATTTTCATGAACTTTAATATGCGGCGGTTACAGGGGCGATAAATCGATCTAGCTAAGTTTCATTTTTGGCAAACGTCGCTTTATCCGTGTTCTCATGCAATTAAAAATTTTACTGCTTTCCCGACACAGCAACACTAAAGCTACGTCAATAGATGGCGTCGTTCAACTACACTAATTGTAAGCCAATGAGTGTTTAGTTTGAGGTTACACCGAGAAAATCAATTGTTAAATTATATTATTGATAAAATATGAGTCTTGTTAACTCACGTGTTCACTTAAAAATGCCTAAAAGATCTTTGAAAAAAGATGCTTATAAACAATATAATACAATATAACTGGTGCATTAATAACCAACTATAAAAAGACTGAACAAAGCTCGCTCATTCAGGTACTACTAATGATCTCACATTTTCTTGTGTACTTACTTATTTTGGTACTTATCTGTACGCGATAAAAAAATCTGGTATTATTATTATATCATGCCGCCCGGTCAATTACGGGGTAGGCGGAGAGCAACGAGTGCCAAATATCTCTATCCTTACAGACCTGCCGTACTCGAAATATAAAATAATAATTATATTTTCGTTAAGGTATTTAGAAGCAAAGAAACTTGTATATTTTCTAAATATATATGTAAGTAGGTATATATATACTTACTAACTAAATACCCGTACGACCGTATAATATACACTGACAGCGCTTTGTTTACGACGAAGGTGAAAGTGTACTTAATTAATTGGCAGTCGTAGAGCGCGCGGCGGGTCGTCCGTAGCAATTTTCTACTGGGCGCCATAAACAATACTTGAGACATATCTTTATAGATTCTAACTTCATAGCATCACGCTCGTATTTCCTCGAAGGGGTGGGCAGAGGCATGTAGCAGACTCCTACGATTCGCTAGTTATACCATATGTTCCACCAGAGCTTGAGGGAGTGAGCCTATTACAAATAGAATTTATAGATCTTCATATAAAACCATACATAAGTATAATATCCCATTAAAAAAACCGTTACATTGACGACTATAGGCCCTGACGACACACTAAGCTTAATTCTGCTTTCATTTCCCGGGCTCTACAATTTACGTCACAGTCATATTGCTTTCGGTGGTGTCATGCAAAATATTCCGACCTTCGCTGACGTGGACACGTCGTAATTAGTTGAGTGGCGGTGAGTTTACTAACGCGGTTAATAATAGCCTCGTACACTACTACAACATACCTATGTAGGTATGTACATAGCGGGAGATTCCCGTTCACGACAAGATTAAGCGAAGCGAACTCGTTCTTATAATATTTAACAAACGATATGAAATACTATTGATCGATCGTCGGCCGTTCGCTGAAAATATTTCAAGTGAAACCTACAACGCGAGATGTCCGGAAAATGTTTGGGTTTTATCACTTAACAAATATATTCAATTCCCAAGCTTTTTATTGATTAAGCACAAAATTACATGAATTTATATCCAGAAATATGAGAAGTTTAAATTTGTCTGATTTGGAAATCCAATATTTGTTCAGTATTCGAACAATTGTTAATTAAAGTATAGAAGCGCAAGACTTCTTTAGTAGTTATTATCCGTCGTAATATGTATTGCAATGAATAGTGTATTAAATAAAGAATTAAATTAAAAAATTAAAAAACTGTGTGCACGAAAATAAAACAAATTTAAGACATATACGCTTTCGAAATATTACGATTTCAAAAATATCTATACTGTAGTGATCTACTGATGTAATTATTCCGACTTTCATGTTCTTCATTCCGGGTCGTTTCAAAATTTGCACAGTTTGGATATTAGTCTGAATCTTTCTTCATTCCTATGGTCTTCAATTATCACCATGATCATTTCATCATGCCAAGTGCAGCGTTTGCTTCTTTTACAGCTGTGCAGTTTTCATCTCCAACTCGATAACTTTATTTATCTGTGCCACGAAACATTGCACTGACAAATATCCAATCAAGTCAATAAGTTCCTCTATATTTACAACATTTTCTATTCGAAGCAAGACACGGATCTATGACGTCATCATCACCATTAATCCTTATAATCCGTTCCCACGTCGGACACAATACTTCTCACAGGATGAGAAGGGTAAGATCGACCACGTGAACATTTTCATACGAGCAGTAGCGCACGTTCCAATGTCCGGTGGTGCTAAACTCGTTACGTCACTAGTTTGTTCCGGAGAAGCTTTCTATACTTAGCGCCTCGTTTGGGCAAAACGGGACTAATGTATGATTAGGGTTTCGTTATTCAACCGTGTCTGTACGTCAGCGTGTTATGGGCGTCTGGTAAATGAGAGAAGGGTTTATGTAATATCTTAAGAAAACAAAAATTATTATGGTAAATGCTGTTTTAAATATTGTTTTTCATTGACTGCCTTGTTGGTCGAGTGGTTGCAAGCGCGACTGCCGATCGGGAGGTCCTGGGTTCAAACCCCGGGTCAGTTACTATTGGGTTCTCCTAATTTAGAATTTATAATAGTGACTCGGAGTCAGGATGTATGCCCGGTGTATGGACATAGGCTCACTACCTATTCCATTGTGGAACTTAAACGTAACTGGTGAAACGTGGGGGTGTACTACACTCTTCTGCCTATTAAGGGGTAGGCAGAGGAGGATTACGTTACGTTTCTCATTGCAATCTGACATGGATGAAATTATTTAATGTAAATATGTACTGATTGTACTATGTCAAGAAAACTACTCAACCCTGTATTGAAGAGTAATTTGTGGTTCATTTGACGTATATTTAATGTATATTCTGGTACAAGAGATATCGTTACATGTTTTGTATGTTCAGACAGGTCACCCAGAGTCGAATGTTGATTTAACACTATTAAGAAAAGACACATGAAAAAGAACGAATGACTGAATCGCTACGCTTCAACATTAAGTAGCATTAAGTTATGGATATAATGTATTGGAATTAATATATTCCCAACGTCGTTTAGATCAAAACAGTACAAATTTAGGGTGAAAATCGGTTCGGTGAACGCCCGGTGATGGTACTTTCAGAGTCGGTTCGGTGATGACTGACGATATTACCAGAGGCGCGTCAGAAGTTTTGGCGCTGTGTCCACGATGGATAAAGCCAATGCTGGGCATGATTTAATTATTATTCGAACATGTACCACATTTAATCACGTAACTTGGCCACTGGTGGTTAACCTACATGAAGAGGAATGAGAACGCGCAAAGATTTAAACGTATTCAAGAATTCTTTCTCATTACGATCATTAACTGCATGAAAGGCTAAAGTTTATTGTGTGTTTTTCTTTCAAATACTGACACGGTCTTAAGTAATAAAGTTAATTTATGCGGAGCGAAAACCATCAAGTGACGAATAAAAAGGAAAACAAACACACAGCCGAGCGGACGGTCGAAACGTAAGCGCAGGAAGCTTATTAAGCGCGAAGACAATGTATTTATTTTAGTTAACAGTTCAGAACAGTGGGTCGACTGGAAGTGATCCATTACCGATTGGACCACATGATCTATGTGCCAGTGTGAATTCGAGCGAAATACTCGTATGTTGCCTCTGTTTCGTGAGAGACATGAAAATAAATGGATTGCATCGGAGCGGTCGCATGTAACGCGTTCCACTCCAGAGAAAACGCTTTGATGAGGAAGTATGATTCGAAAAAAAAACATATCGCGATAGTTTATATTTCACAAGCGCCGTGCGTTCTTACATGTCCTACTCCCGTATGGAAATAGATATGTAGATTACGAGGTTTGGTAACAACAGTGTCCGCTTTAATCACTCGCCGATCCGACTTTTTCATAGACCGATTGCTCCATCTGTGCTGACAGAGGGGCGCACGTGTCCATTCATAATGTACTGGGGTCATGATATAATCTTATCCTATATGTTGTTATCACGGAAAATCGATAAGAGTTTTATTTTTCTTGTCATCCTAATGACTGAAAAACCTTACGTTGCACCATGGTCCTCAACAACGGTAAAGTGCGTTTTAAATTTAAACATCACTTGCTAACGGTGAAGGAGAACATCGTGAGGCAACCTGCACACCTTAGAATTTATTAATAAAAATAAATTTCTAAGCTGTGTGAAGTCAGCAGCGCACTTCACTAGCGTGGCAGACTATGGCCTTAATAAAATTCTTATATTTTTTATTAAGCCAGCGTGGCAGACTATGGCCTTAATCCTCTCAATATGAAAGGAGACCCATATTCCAACAGTGGAATGGTAAAAGGGTCAATAATTATTATGTTTATTTAAGAGCTATCTATCAGCTATCTAGGTTATTGATACGAGAATTTTTAATAGTGATTGGGTCCGACAGTTGATATGAAATCCTCGTTAAAGGCCGAAAATAGCGAGCAATCTATCTCGCAATCAAAATCGATTGTTTGTTCCATCACCGTTTTTATGGACGGCCATTTCAGTAAACAGATCCGTTTCTAGGTCAAGCAGGGTCTGGGGGATCGCTGGAAAATTTGGTCGGTCCCAGAGGGTGTTCGATCTAAACGGGTAAACAGAACCTTTTATGTGGCGACACCAAATCAAGCGATTGACGTCGGGATGAACTAAAATCGCAATATTGGCGGGACAGCATGGTTTATAGGTCAAGGGCGAACTATTATTATACTAACACGCAATTTTACTGAACAATTGTAACGAGATAAATGCAGATTTATCATTTTAAATTCAGAATATATGTCCGTTTTGTAACGATGAAAAATAATATTATAAATTTCATTTCCATCATAAGATCAGTTAGACGCGCAAAGCTTAATCTTTTTCACTCGTTATTAAACAGCGTAATTCCTCACGTCCTCGCGCAGCATCTATCCGTGTTCTTGGGTAACGGCAGACGCTATTAGGTGGTAAACGGTGGAATTAGACTATGATCCCGTAATATCCATTAAGAATTTATTTCTAGCGCTCCTAGCACTCCGCATCATTAACTATTTTGACAAGGGGCACATTTCGCCGCCGTCCACCGCACTGGGCCGAATTAGATAACGGAGCGGTCATTAATCGTTTGGGGAAATTGAATAAGCAATTACAAATTTATTTACGAGAAAAAAAATCATGATCCAAGTGGGTCGCACGGTGACGCAAATATATTCCGTTGTGGTGCTCCGGTAGGAATTAAAAAAAGAAGGATGCTAATGAGAATGTCGGTGAAGTGGTCCGGGAGGAATGTGCTCCAATTGCGGTTCGATGCTCGGAAAAATGATCCGCACGTTTCGGCGTTTCTGTATAACGGATATTTGTTGACACACTTTGCGATCTGTTTGCGACCAACTAAGGAAACTGGGCTAACTACATGATTGACTGGACGCCGTCGCCGCCGACGTCGGCTGAAAAACAAAATGACTGTTTTCATCGTAAATGATAAATATTACCGTGTTTCAGTTGTAATGATGTTTCGCAATACTTTAAGTCGGCTGTTTCAGTGTTTCATTAACATAATTGAGACATATTGCGTTTCGCGTTCGAGTGTGAATTTACATTTTACACAAATCTTAATATTTAATAATGCATTTTCTTATAATGTTATATAACTATGCCTATCTTATGAGTTTATCTTAATTCATGTTTAACT
This sequence comes from Croniades pieria auraria, assembly GCA_018248815.1. Classification (NCBI taxonomy): domain Eukaryota; kingdom Metazoa; phylum Arthropoda; class Insecta; order Lepidoptera; family Hesperiidae; genus Croniades; species Croniades pieria. The sequence continues at coordinate 11,274 of DWJK01004288.1, forward strand.
ACTTGTAGCCATTTTTTAACTACTGGTTTTGTCAGTACCGCAATCGTTCAAAGTAATCGAAGTGCGCGACGAATGTTTTAAAAGTTGTCGGGACCTAACCTTTTAGTGTATTACCGCACAAAGAATGATAAACATGTGACCTAATATCGAGGTCGTCAGTACAGTCATTCAATACATTCATTCATTCATTCATTCATTCAATCTCTTATGTCATATCCAAATCGCTCAGCATGAGTTCTTGATTACTTAGAATCGCGAGTAACGGAACAACATCAATAACACGATCCGTCCATGTTTGATGGATGTTCTGAATTCTGTGCATTTGGGCCAGTTTCGTGTATGATGGATGAGTAGTAACATACATATATTATTGTGATTTTGTTCCAATAGAATATTTTTTTACTTTTACGTAATAGCTGCTTTGCAGGTTTAAGTTTCAAAAAAGTACCAGCTAATTATCTAAAATTCCCTGGATCTGTGATAGTAACCAGGAAATGTCATCGGTGAGATTTGGTAAAATAAAAAAGTATATTTTGATTGTGAACATAACAACCATTCGTATTTTTAGCAAATTTCGGAAATGAACTGTTAGACAAGGGGGTCGCCACCCCTTATTTAACAGCCGTAAGCGCCTCTTTTTAGATTTTGCTTACAGTCTGTTTACGCAGTTCAACGACAGTGTATTTTTGTTTTGCGGACATACACTTGATGGACGAGTATTGTATGTGTTTTATGCAGTACTACATAATTCTCCTACGAAGATACTGTACCCTAATGGGTTGACATCTTTGCAACTAACAACGTCCTACTATTGGCACTTCAGCTGATAAGAAACCTGTTGTAAATTTGAGCTTTACCTAAGTTGTATGCGTAACATGTCGATGACAT
>DWJK01004289.1:0-12161 GCA_018248815.1 Croniades pieria auraria
TAACAAGGCGAATGAAGTAATAACAACGGTGCCAGACAAGTAAGCCCTACCCTCCGTACTAGTTAAGACTGTATGAGATAGGAAAATGATTATCTATTATCTGCTGGGACAATGTCGTACACGAACATCTGGTACCAAAATAGGCAGAACCTGTGCTATGGTGGTCAGACAATTAATAAATTTTCCAATTCGAGTATATACTTGGATTTTTTTAAATCGACCCATGTATTATTCCACTGTTGGAATATGGGTCTCCTCCCGTATTGAGAGGGTTAAGGCCATAGTCTACCACGCTGGTCATGTGCGGGTTGGCAGACTTCACACACCTTAGATTTTTTTTTTGTTTTTTATTAATTTTAATGTTTTTGTATAATTCTGAATATATACTTACATAGGTAATTTTATATTCACACGGAACACACCCGCGATTATGAGAAAAATATTACTCGTAGGTAGGAATTGAACACACGACCCTTGGCTCGGCATGCACATTTTGCTAACCTTGTTGATGTCATGAGTGACGTATTGAAAATAAATCACTATTTAATTTCGGGCACAATGAACATTTGATTCTTTCCATTTTATAAATCTAGAACTGTAGCTATACAGAGGCAGGTAAATCATAATAACTGAAGATTTTGTTCGGACGGGTACAAATTGAGAATGGGGTGTAATGCGGATCGACCCTAAAACTTCAGTTGACAGTTGTAAATGTACGTAACTTAGTACATAAAATTAATCATTAGATCGTTGTGTAAGAGCGCTTGTACATTATCCGGAACGATATCGATACCGTAAATACTCGTAGATGACGTCCGAATAGCCCGGCTTTAATTACCGTTTCCAAGTTTTTTATTCCTGTTATCGTTCTGTGGATAGAGTTATGTTGACAGCTGTCTTTCGATAGAGCCGACGGAATTCCGTGATTTTGTGCCTGTGGCGATTCTGTTTCCGTGTTCAAGGAGACGTTTAACTGTCAATCCTGATGATTACAGTTTGGTAACAATCGATTAACCTTGTCGGAAGCTTAACGTGTTTATAAAATAGCCTGAATACCCCTTAATTTAATGGTTTTTATTTGTGAGAGAAACCCGTGCGCTGGTCCGTTACGGGGTAGGTTGAGAGAATCGAATCCCAAATATTTCTAGCCTTGCAGACCTGACGTGATTATTCCGCATTCATAACTCTCAAACAGGTCCAAAATGAAATAATCTTATATTTTAAGACAATGGGTGATTGATTTTTCTAAAAAGTTACGAGATTTCTCTTCGCTCCTTATGATTGTATGTTTTGGAATTGTACCAAACAGTAGATATGCATTTTTGTGGAAACCTTTTTAAAAAACTTTGGTAGTTAGATACATTACGGACATATGGTGGTCGATTTTTTGATGGTTCAAACTGAAAATTCTGTCGCTAATTCTTTTAAGCGATATGTAGGTCGAGTAGCTTTGGAATTCTGTTAATATTTTCAAAAACACTTCAATGTTGGATCGATTCTCGATTATTCTGCGTCGGTTGCGTATATGTGGTTTCCAGTTCAATTATTAATATATCTTATTACTATAAGTGCTTTAAAATAATAATATACATATGTATGTAGCTACGAACAATAATAAAATGGCAAAAAATGTAATTTAACAGGTTGAAATTTGCTGGTATATCCTTACGATAAATAGATTGCGATAGGCAGACATATGCTATGCTTATTCAGAGGGTGGTCGCCGCTTCCCGCCGGGCCCCGACTTCCACTCGTACCCCCGACTCAATTAATTCAGGCAGCGCAATTTAGGCTCGATAAAAACCCAGTCAAGGTATCAGGGCCGCTAGAACCAAGAGTATTCCGATAATTCGGTAGAAACGTAACATCACGCCTGTAATTCTCGAAGGGGTAGGCAGAGGAGTGTAGTAGTACACTCCCACGTTTCGCCAGTTACATTTACATTTTATTGGAATAATAGGTGGTAAGGCTATTGCCATAAACCGGGCACAGACCCGACTTCGAGTCACTACTGCAAATTCTAAATTAGGAAATTCCAATAGTGTCCGACCCGGGATTTGAACCCAGGACCTCCCGATCGGCAGCTTGCAACCACTCGGCCAACGAGGCAGTGAAAAGTGGCAGTAATTCGGAAGAAAATACTGAAAAGCGAGTGTCATCTGACATAGTCGTCAAAAGTTTTATCTGGAACTCAATACATGTTTATGGGGGTAACTGTCATTGATGGCTACTAATTTTCTCGCTAATCCATCAGTACTATTAAATATAAGAGAAAATATCAAAACCAAGTTGAGGTTTAAAGCATCGCTATGATTTTTCCGATTATCCCTATCTTGTTTCGGGCAAGTGGGGTTGGTTACCTGCGAAGATTTGTTAAAAATCAACCCCCACTTACCCCGGCCTCCCCTGGGCCCGTCCCTTTTCTAGTGATCTACGATGCTGAATTATACAGATTCTTCGTGCTACTTGGGTTTAAAAAGCGTGAAATAGATAATATTTTTCGACGATTTCATTCGGGCGTACCCACACACTTGTTTGTTTTTCGTGGAACCTTTTGCCTTCAATCAAAGCTCTCTTGTTTTATATGAGACGAGAACTTTGTCTTATAATGATTGTGTTTGATACTAATCATACATTAAATATCAGAGTGTTGGATACAAAGGATAAACATATTTGCTAATGATTAAATAACAGGCCTGCATGTATGAAGATATGATGAATGTGGAAGAAGCAAGGCAGGTCACCAAGGATAAAGGCATTTGGTACTCCGTGGTTTTTGCCCTTAGGGACCCCCTTAGGGACTTAGTGTAAAGACATGTATGTATATAATAATAATGAAGCCAAACATCAAGAAGAAACCTGTGTTTGGAAGATCCATCGCCCGCTTGAACACAGAAACCGTGTGATGAATAGCCTGTCATCTATTTGTAAGCGTAACAAGCCCGAAGAGGTAGGCAGAGGCGGTGTACAGCAATAGGCTCACCACTTATTTCATGGGACTTAAACGTAACTGGTGAAATGGGAGTGTACTATATTCCTCTGCTTACCCCTTCAGGGATTACAGGCGTGATGTTACGGTTTTTTTTTTATGTATTATGATACTAAATGCAAAAATGTCTGCTGCGAGCTATATCAAATCAACAATATTAAAAAAAGTTGTGTTTTTCGTACAAAAACATATTGGAAACCTGAGAAAGGCCAGATGCTAATCAACCGCTAAAATACTGAAAAGGTTGAAAAACTGTATGAGAATCGTTTAAGTTTCAAAGTAACGTAACAACTAGTTAATAAAACAAACATTATACTTATTAGTTACGAATAGAAACTACTTCAAGAACTAGTTTTTGTTTTATTTAGTTAGCTAGTTCTGTTTGTCGTTCGATGTTAGATTGAGACGTTTGAAATATCTAATGCCTAATACTCTTTCTGTAAAAATTAACATGTGTTACATAACACTGGCAGATTTGATACTGTGACCTTTTTCGTGTCGATGACATAATTTGACAGAATATTTAAACATAGAATAAGAAAAGATATAATAAAACAAGAGAATTAAAACAATAATAATTGAGGAACATGAATGTATTTTCCTGGTTATCAAAATCAATTTCTAGAATACATACTGCCAGATATATAGATATATATGTAGGTATTTACAAATTATTATATATGTATTATACACATAAGACAAACTATTGTGTGGATAGTTTGTTATAATATTATAGTTATTATGTAATGACGCATATTCTATTTTGAATTAAATGCGTTATAAAGGTGAAAGTGACAAAAATTTAACAAACTATTTCGTCAGTGAATCTGGTCCAACAATGATCCAATTTTCATAATTTTATGTCACATCCTTAAACAAGTTTCCATCATTTTGCGGGACTGACGCTGATGGAAATTATTAAAATATTTTAGTCTTTTAATTTACACACTGGCAACACTGTCAGCACGCACGACATTTAACTCATATGTACACATATGTATATAACATTAATCGAGGTGCGTTATACCCCTAATGACAAAGGCGGGGCCATATTACGCCTACATTTTACACCGGAAGTCACAAGCGTAAACTCTATTATTTTTGTAATTAACAGATTGCACTCCCATCTACGCGAATGACAATGATGCCATCTTAATAAAAACGAATTTAATGTTGCCAGTGTTTTTATTTTTATTTTTTAAACATATGCATATACATATGTTAGCTCAATAACTGGTTCTAGAAGTAATATTTTCACTAGAACTTGGTCCCAATATAAATGACCATTAAGAGATAACAATGATATAATAAAAAGTAGACATAACAAAAGATGTAGAAATAGTTCTTCCTTTCCTTCTATCTATCAAATTACTGTTACGTACTGTAAATGAAATAACGGACATATATGTATGTATGTTAAAAAGGGTCAATTCTGTCTGACGCGATATTAAGGTACCCTACGTTCATTTTAAGTAAGCGTAATTAATAATTAAGTGATATTGCTTAATGCGGTAATAAAATACATGGAATTTAAGTCCAATATATTCACAAAGCTGGTACATTGCGAATATATTGGACTTAGTATCTAAACTTTCATAAAGATATATGAAAGATATATTTATTAGGATAATTTTTATTGGCACCGCTATTTATTCAGCCTGAAATATTATGAATAGCAGAAATATAACATCCGGCGCATTTTACCGGTTTTACAAAATATTCTATCCGCCCCGCCCTCCCCGGGGACACACAATGTCACGCCACGCTGAGTATTACGTCGGCTGCTGTATGTCACGTAACTCTTATGAGCATAAGATCTATAAATCTAAGCGTTAAATTTTAATATAAATAAATATAGACAGTATGTTGGTTATATACTATTATTATTAATATCACGCCAGGTCCCTTACGGGGCGGATAGAGAGCATCGAATTCCAAAAGTCCTTATCCTAACAAACTTAAGTCTCTTCTAAATATCTACATACATATATGTTGCCATATCTATGGTTGTCTAAATAATGTAATTTCATTACCTTTGGTACAAACGGTATAGCGTTCTTAAGATCGCATAACTGATAAAAAAAGAAGACTATCATCTATTCGGCTATCGCTCAGCTATGTTCGGATATACATATGTATATATATCTAAATAAGAATTATATTAAATTCTTATACGACTCACGCTATCTGGTGATACAAATATGTAACTGTAGTCCGCTCATAGAGAAATGATTAAAGTCTATTTGTCTATTCTCAATAGGCATCTGTGAGTTTTTATTAGGCTAAAGCCATTTCACCTGGTCGTCTAATTGCCTGAGGACTCTTGATTGGCAGATAACTGGTGAACCCTATGTTCAAGAGCAGACTTTTAAACGCTGATCAATTGGCAGTTCCCATTTAAATCAATGTAAATATTAATTGACAGCTTAACATTTTACTCTTTTTAAATAATTAAACATCAAAAACAGTTTAACATCATCGCTATCATTTAACACAACACCAAAAGCTAAATATTCAGCACCATATTTAAAAAACCTAATACACATAATAATAGCGCGCTGACAGTGTTGCCAGTATGTAAATTAAAAATACTAAAATATTGTAATAGGTTCCAACAGCGTCAGCGGCGCAAAATCATGGAAACTTGTTTGAAGATGTGACATATAATTATGAAAATTGGATCATTGTTGGACCAGATACCTAATGACGAAAGTTTCTTAAATTTTTGTCACTTCGGTCTTTATAATGCACTTAATTTAAAATAGAATGTGCGTCATTACATAATAACTATAACATTAAAACAAACTATCCAGACAATAGTTTGTCTTATGTGTATAATACATGCATAATAATTTGTATGTACTTATATATATATATATCTGGAATCATGTATTCTAGAAATTGATTTTGATAACCAAGAAATCACATCCATGTTCTTCAATTACTGTATTAATTCACTTGTTTTGTTTTATCTTTTCTTATTCTATATTTAAATATTCTGTCAAATTATGTCATCGACACGAAAAAGGTTTCAGTATCAAATCGGCCAGTGTTATGCAACACATATTAATTTTAAACATGGACATGAGTTTATGTTCAAATTTTTTGCATTTGGCTTTTTAAGTCATACGGAGGTTATATCAAAGTTATATTAGTAATTATTACCAATAGTAAATCTTAATTCAGCAGTTTAGAGATTTACGAACAAATACATACTGGTTAATTTTCCACAAATCATCAAAAACTAGATAAATAGGCTTTAATGAGATCTTCAGAATGCGAAAACCATTGTGGTTATCCGACCAATAATTGGAAATTCAGCCTCTATGTACAAACTGCTCATGTGTTATATATTTTGCTAACATCCATTACATTAATATGTCTAGCGAGGCGCGTCACTAGTTTATTTAGATACAGATATATACATTACCATATAAATAAACTATTCGGGTTCCCATTAATAATCACATTAAGCTATATTTCAACGAGATAAAACTATGCGGCGTGATTTATAATGTAAAGTGGTCTAAACACCGATCATTAACGGGAATCGCAGGCAACGCTCGCAATTTAAATTAATATTCTGTAACGGTCCCGGCTAATGGGAGCCGGAGTCTACCTGCTGACGGTTTTTCCCTATTTCAACCTGTTTCGGATATTTTTTGCTCGATGTTCTGTAAGGCGTTCTATAGATAGGGCGTTAGATTTTTAAAAGTTACAATTGAAATATAACGTAACAAATTTATTATGTATAGTTCAAGAAAAAACGTAACATCACGAATGTAATCCCCTAAAGGGTTGGCAGAGGAGTATAGTACACTCCCACGTTTCACCAGTTACGTTTAAGTTCCATTGAATAGGTGGTGAGCCTATTGCCATACACCGGGAACTAATGCAGACTCCTAGTCACTACTAGAAATTCTAAATTAGAAAAATTACTCGTATGTCAACAAGGAATATCGACAAAGGTAAATCGACAAAAGATTCAGACCTAGAACAAATAACTGAATCTATCTTTCAGATGTCTACTAGACGTGGATAAGAATAACTAAAAGTGTTCCCGAAGGAGCGCTGATCACTGTTGTCATCATTTATGTGAAAAATTGTCTGTATTCCGTTTATATGATACACTTTATGTGCAGTACAAGAAGTAAATCGCAGAACATTCTGCCTTTCGAAAATTCCGCACCATTCTCTTCGCACTCCCTCGGGACACTCCACTATGACGTGCACTGCTGAATTATACATCGGACTCTTTGTGCTACCTACGTAAATTTAATAAGCGTGAAATAGGAAATTTTATAGGACTATGTGTATTGGGAATTTTAAGGGAAAACTCAAGAACAGAGCCATGTGAAATTCGATGATTTTCCGAAAAAGGATTTTCTGACGCCTGCTTTTGATCGTATTGCTAATGTGAACATAATGCTATTATATTTATGCAGTTGTGTAGAAATTGTTTCAAGTATGATTTGATTATTCAGTCTTCATTGATTATTAGGAAACAGAAAGTGACTGGCAGTGATTGGATGCGAAGAGCTGAAGAGCGAGCTCAGTAGCGTTAGTGGACCAATACGGGTTGATGATAATGATGATGACGATGATATACCAGATAAGAGCGCATTTAGCAGCTAGTGGGATTGTTCGTCAGTTAATCCTTGGTAAATCGTAACAAAGTATATATATCAAGTCTGATTACTTTGGACAAAAATACTGTTTTTATTTTACTCTGATTTCCTCATAATCCGGGTGCCTGAAAAAAGTGACGGATCGACATGGTGAAAAACTGTCTTGGATCTTTTATAAGGCATGATTGATGAATGAATAAACGAACAGTTACTTCGTGTAACCAACTGACGCCAATCACACCCTTCAAAGTTGAACACAGTGGAGCAAACGCATTTGCTTTGCGGCAGAAATTGTGTTTCAAGGTTTCGCAAAATGTTCCATTCTCCCCACACTCCCCCGGGATATTCCACACAGACGTACAATTCTGAATTATACATTAAGTTCTTTGCGGCACTTGTATTAAATTAGCGTGAAATGTAAGGATTTTTACAGCGCTGTATGACGTCATGATATTTAAAGCGAAGTTGGTCGTTTTAAACGCGATCAACTTCTGTTCATTGTTTTAAATATGAACAACTTTAGAAGGTAATTTTAATGTCATAATATCATATAAAACTTCAGTCTCAAGTAACATCAAATAAAGCACAAAACACATTAATGATAATTGACTATTGATCATTGTTTTACCGAGCGCCCATTTCATTGAACGTTCATAAATTCTTCGGAATTTGCCCAGTTAGAGTCAAACTGAATAAGAGGATATAATAAAAACTATGTTAATTTTAGTATATAACTTGACCAAATATTTTCGGTTCGAGGATTGTGGAATGGAAATATGTCACTGACACACACAGACGTCTACTTAAGACAAGTCAAAAATGCTTTGTCACCATTGAATGTTCGATTCCAACACCTAGTATATAAAATCTTTGATTGGAATGGAAAAACTGAATTTAATTATACGAGAGAATTGAGGCTTTCGTTTTCTATTAATTCTCAAGATCTACACATATGCGTATAATCGTCTGTTAATGGTTTAACCGTTGATTCATTAATAATAGCGTTCCATTACTGAACGCTCATTGGATTTAATAGTCATATGTTACTGAAATGTTTAGACTATGGTATATATTTGAAGGTAGTAGAGGCGGTGGTTATTAGTACTGAGTTAATATTACTGCTAGAAAATAATGAACGTAACATCACGCCCGTAATCCCCAAAGAGGTAGGAAGAGGAGCGTAGTACACTCCCACGTTTCACCATTTACGTTTACGTCCCAGGGAAAAGGTGGTGAGCCTATTGCCATACAACGTGCACGGATCCAGACTCCGAATCACTACTAGAAATTCTAAATTAGAAAAATCCAATAGTGCTCGACCCGGGATTTGAAGCCAGGACCTCCCTATCGGCTGTCTCGTTTGCAACCACTCGATCAGCGAGGCTGACTATGTTTTATTTTAGGAATTTTTTATATCCAAATCAAACATCTAACCTAAAAAAGCTATCTAAAATCGAAGCCTAACTTTTCATATCTTCAAATATGTACCTATCAAACCCTTACCCAAAATCCATAGCTGCCACTGATCACTCCACGTTAGAAAAAGTGCGGAGAAAACACAGTTCCCGGTACCTTGAACCCACACCGCTAGGAAACCTTTTTGCTACATGACGGAGTGAGTTTAATTGCAGTTTAATTTATGGATTACTGGACGTGAGATGAATTTAAATCGGAACTTAATCTGCCGTTATAAAATCGAACTGAAAACGTGATCCGTTTAGTTAACACCCGATTAGTCTTTAGCACATGGCGTTTATTTTTTCTGAATAGAATGAAATTGATTTATCAATTATTCATTTATAATTGCGCTGGATATTGGCTAAATCTAGACGATCATAAAGTTATATTTACTTCATTCTTTTTAGACTGCCTCGTTGGTCGAGTGGTTGCAAGCGCAACTGCCGATCGGGAGGTTCTAGGTTCAAATCCCAGATCGGGTACTATTGGATTTTTCTAAGAATCTCTAGTAGTGATTCGGAGTCTGGATACAGATCCAGACTTCGAGTGTAGGGCAATAGGCTCACCACCTATTCCATGGGACGTAAACGTAAATGGCGAAACGTGGTAGTGTGCTACACTCCTCTGCTTACCTCTTCGGGGATTACAGGCGTGATGTTACGTATAAAATAAAACATGAGTTTTATATCATTTTACCGCATATGATTTTTTCTATTTACTGCTCTTTAATATGCTTTCAATATTCCTGATTTAGACTAGAGCTTACAATATTTTGAAGAGTTTTTCCTTTCTAAGTTACCGAGGGATGTTTCTGAGTGAAATTAGTTACGTATAAATAAACGTTTCATGAAATTTATTAGATCCTAACTTTAGAAATAGGAAATACAAAGCAATTTTGCAATTAAAAGTCATGTTCATAGATATCGATATCTAAATATTTAGTAACATTCGTATTTAAGGTACGGGCAGGAATGTCTTCGTAAGCATGTAATAAATATGACATGGGTTTGTCGAACAATGTCGTATCATCGAAAAAACTTCTGACTGCTTCCCTACAAGCGCTCGACAAATGTCTTCGAACTTTATGATCCAAACGATTTGCTTGTACATCTATTACAAGGTCGTCATTCTTTTGTTTACTTGCGTTAATGTTAGATTATGAATCATATCTGGGTTTGGTAGTGATGGAAGATAGTTTCTGATTGAGATGTATTTTACCTACAGGTAACACTCAAATATCATTTGGTACACCTCATGGTTCCTTATAACAAAAATTACCTGTAAATGTAGAACGAACAACAAAATTTCAATTAGTAGTAATATTATTAGGAAAATTGGATTAATCCGTACGTTTGAACAAAATATATGGAAGTGCCTAAATATATTTGGCCGCATTAATACCTATGAATACTGTACCAATATTAGCATAATGAAGGTAACGGGCGAAGCGACCGCTGTATCAGCTGTATTAATGATAAAGGGATCCCATAATACTGAGCTTCTAATAAACGATCCTATAATTTAAAAACCTGATATATTATTATTCTTCTTATTTGGCAATATGGTCTTTTATGAGATTTCTTTGTAGATGTCCATAACCACTATTGCTTTACTAATACCCTTACTATCTGCAAGTACTGTCTTAAATGTCATCCATATGTCCGAGGTCTTTTACTCCTACTTACGTTAAACAAAGAATTTACATTTTCTCGTATTTGGGTCACTGAACATACCCAAAAGAAAGTTGTTGACGGGACTAAGTTTAATGTTTGTAAGGAATACTCCGAAAGCGTCTAGGCAGTCTCAAGCGGCTAATAAGAGTTAAGACTACTTTTTCTAGATACCTCTTTTAACGTTTACTCAATTACATCATGGTATCGTTCCATAAGGGCCTTTTATAGGAAAGCAAATTTATTCTCCTAACAAGAAAACAATATAAAAGCGAATATTTATTGATAAAATTTGCAATAATCTTATATTTTTTACTTTGTAATTCCTCACATCGCGTTTGTTTTTTATTAGCATCCCGTTTTCTTTGGTGATGGCTTCCGAAGAGCACCCACTTTTTTTCTTGTCTGCCGGAGTTAACCAACCGCACTTAAATTCATTGTAGTATTTGTAGATTGTTGTTTTTAGGGGATTATATTTTCAAATGTCATTCGGACTCCATTAAAAGATTGCTACAATTCGAGTAACAATTTTAAATGTAATGTTCATCGCGAGAAAATATTTCTAATGCAGATCAATTTTATAGTCTAAAATTTAATATTGCTTCTGATCTCGAATTTTTTAAAAGTGAACGGACTAATTTGAATTTGGAATATCTGTAATTTTACTCGTCTACAGACGTTTTTTAAAATTCAGTAACACCTGGCCTGTGTTCAATGGATAAAAACTTTTCATGCAACGCTCTCAGTGCCACGTGATGAAACTAATTAATTTTAAATGTGTGAAACAAGTTCCAATTTAATGAAATTCTACAGCATAATTTTGCATTTGTATTTTCGTTTGCATCTTGTATGATAATAGTTCTGTTAACAGCTGTGAGAGCTACAATTGTGTACTTTCATTCGGTAAATCTTTTAGACGTTTCATACAACTTCAATATTTTATCAACCTGCTGTCTCTAATATACATATTTAAGCACATAAAAGAGACAAAGTTTGCCCTTGTACAAAAGCAGTACGAGAAAAGAAGCAAGCTTTTAGAAGATGTTAACACGAATACGCGGCAGATTTACAAACAGCTTACTAATTTTACTTAAATATACGGAATGAATCTGACGAGTTCACACTAAACTATTCGAATAATGGTTTAATAAAATAATAGCGACGAAAAATAATGGCTAAAAGTAAAATAATACTTCACCTTCTTAGGCCGCTTTATAATTTTTCCTTTTAGTCTACGTTACCTTCGCCTTCCTTTATTGTCAATTGTGTATTGTTTACAGCCTTTATTGTTTATCGAGAATTAAATGCAATAGTCCTGTAGCGTAAGCTTTTATAATGAATATATTTATCTCTTTATATACACCTACCTCAATTTTCTGGCTTAGCACGAAAAACATTTCCTTTCCGCCCATCTGT
>DWJK01004290.1:0-12160 GCA_018248815.1 Croniades pieria auraria
GTAAAACGAAACACCGATCACCGAGCGTCCATTAACTTCGAATAAACCATATCACCGTCCTCGCGTCTTCGCAGTCGATGCTGTACTTCCACATCAACGAGACGCTGAGCTACAGCCGGCTGTTCCGCACACTGGAGCAGCTGAGGACGCAGTTCCCGTTGCTGGTGGAGGACTACTGCGTGACGGAGACTACGCTGGAAGAGGTGTTCCTGGCGCTGGCCCGCGAGGAGCGCTCGCCCGCCCCGCCCGCCCCCGCCGCCCCGCCCGCCCCGCCCGTCTAGAACGCTCACTGACGCGTTACACAAATATTTTGTTATGTTAAAAATTCTAATTTGTAACATTTTGCAATGTATACGTTTTTGACCTTACTACCTTTATTTGACGGTTAAATATTGCCTTTGCCGTTGACTTGAATCCTTGAGGAGAACGAGGATTGCAATGATATAAATGATTCACTAATTTGATTAAAAATATGCTACTGTCTCATCCCGTCAAATACTAAATACTTCTGTCTAAACTCTTGTTCCGAGGTCGTATCATTAACTAATGATACGATTAATGATAATCATAATATTATAGACGCTCGCTCATAACGTTATCACCGGACGAAATTTACAATAGACATTTTGGACAGATTTGAAGATTAAAATCTTATGTATGACATGAGTTGTTAGCGTCATGTAACGGATTGCTCCACCGATGAGGCAGTAGCGTCACAGCAAATCAGAAATATTTGTTTGTGGCAGCTACCAGTGTCAACTCTGAAACATGTTTATTTATTATATGAATAAAGTCGGGACACACTGTTTAAATACCAGCATTTCACACCCAAGAAATGGCGATCGATTGATAAAGAACATACGTAACAATTTCGTATATATAGGCGCTACTAGCCGAGACTGTTCGACTACAGGCCAGCTCCGGCCACGTCTAGTGTTTCCCGGTAATGGTGAGTCGCCCGGGGCGACGGGGCCCTTATATAACATACGAGCAAATATATGACATGAGGCTATTATTATAATGCATTAAGTTATTGCACGAAAGAAGATACAATTTTCACAACAGATATTACGTTTCAGTATTACTCGTTATATATAAATTAATCCTATTAACAATACATGCAGAGATATGATATATTATAATACCTTCCAATTAAAACATTCCTATAAAATACAATTGAAAAGACATTTGATATTTTCGTTATGAATGTATGTTTATTAACCACAAATCGAAGAAATAATGAATTATTGTAAAAACTTTTGAGAGGAAAATATTATTTAAAACACACCATGTAGACTCGGTAAGGTATCACTTGATAATTATAACAAACACATGAATATATTTGGAAATTTTTTGAATCAGATCCAATTTATACTGTGTCAATAAATGTAACGGTGTGTGTATTATATGTTAGATAAAATCAATGATTGTGTGTCGAAAGTTATGATAATGTGTCCGTGCAAATTGGAAGGACGCTATATTTATTTTTTTGCGAATGTTTTTTATTTCAGTTTAGCGAATTTTAACGCAGTATTCATAGAACAGGTTACCATGAACGCGACTGTTAACATTTCATTATTTATCATTCACTCATTCAGTACATTCAGTTACTTCAGTCGCCTTGTTGTAAGCTCTATCGGAACAAGGTAAAATATTTATATTGTAGTTGTAGGCCTAAGGCAGGAAAAAAAATGTTTTTGTCATATATATACCTATATGATATATATACCTGTACAATTGTATAAGACTTTCATTCTCCTACACATGGGCGGAGGGAGTCATCGCGCGGCGGTCATAAAATGCAGCGAAGAGTGGAGCTAAGAGATCCACTGAGAAATTTACAACTTGTTTAGATAGAAAGTAACATAATGGCGGTGATATTAAAATGGCACTGCCTGCCCGTGGCGGCTGGGCCGAGCGGCCCACTGCGCCCATGTTATCACATATAGGGATTCAGCTTTAAATGTATTTCGTTTTTTATAACGAAAGTGCTCTTGGTGCAAGATCATTGAACGAATTGAAATGTATCGAAATGGAAGTGTATCGTCCTGAAATGTCGATTTTGATGTCTGATATTAACACTTTGCCGTCCGCACGTCTCGTAAAAATTTATTCGCTTGGTACCGGCAGCGCTAATTCGAATTACTTGGCTTTCCTTGTAAATAATTGTATCGTCTCTTTCGTCTGCCATGATGTAAGGCCACAAGTACTTATAAGAACATAAAACTTGGTGACGTGTGTAACTTATTGTTACCTAAACAAAACACCAATAGAATGGCAAAACATACGTGCTGTCGCCGGTACTGGGCGATACTATGCTCACGACACCACTGTGGTGTAGCCAGACGACATAGTGTTAAAATGAATTTGATATTGATAATACACTGTTAATCAATTAACAGAATAAATGTGAATTATAATTATAATATGAATATGTCGTGGAGTTTCTTCCGCCGCTTCTTCTCCACGGTCGGTGCACATTTTGAAGCGGTAGTAGCTTATTCAGAGTGTCAAAAAAAAGAAAAGTCTCTTCTTAGTATGAGTTCCAAAAATATTTCTTTACTGGTGATATCGCTTCGGATTTGGCCTTTGTGAACGAACGAGCCCGTTCTCACATGTCCCTTGCGAAGTACATATGTCCACACGTATACCATTTTTATCCAATTCGCTCTCGATTACTAAATGTAATATAAATAAACAACACGAAAAGAACTCCAACATACTTATACGTATCAATCGCACCAGTTAGTATCGTTCGTCGATCGAAAAATATTTGGATGTTTAATCCTAAATTTACGAAATACAGTCTTACTGATCTATCTTTTCCTGATATTGAATATAAAACGAAAATATAATTATCCTAACTATTCTTCTGTCCAACATATATATTTTGTGTACCTATATATTGTACATTTTTTGTATAATTTAGTCAATTCGGCCAGTACTACGTCCTTGCAAACAGAATTAAGTTCTAATATTGAAAACTGCTCAATATTACAATTATTCATATCCTATCATGTTGTATTAATTGCATCATATCTCAAGGTTTTAATTAGTAACACTTGTGTGATTAGATACACATCTAACTTTATCAAATGAAATTATGAACAGACATAATTGAACAATCGAATGTATCGTGTAATATTATCATCAATGCACTATCAAGCAGTGCCCGTTTGTGACGTCATTAAAAATCATCTTTAATGAGACCTATTTCGTATACCTTTGCCTCTTTTGAGGCGATGTATTAAAATAAAAATATACTCTAAATATACAATGCCCTACGCAGGCTGTTATGGCAGGGTCGTTATGAATAGGGTAGATGTTACTGCTGGCACTAATTGTTCGAAAAAACCCCTTATAATGTTTATTATTTAGATTATGTCTTTGCAATCAGTTTAATATCTGTTTTGTGTAATTATTTTTCATTATAACCAAAATGGATACCAAAGTATTATTTTTATGTTATACTAATATCATATTGTTTGTAAGCCATCATTATTAATAGTATGAATTACGTTCTTGTAAATATTTTTTTATAAATATAAATGGTATATTTTTCGATTATATTCACAGTTTGAAAGACTGCTCTTTTTTGTTTGTGACATCTTTATGACAGCATATGATTTAAAAAGCTTATTGAAAAACTAATTCATGTACCTATTCATAGTTCGAAAATTAAAAAGTACGTTAATCTAAGATATATAGATCATTCCTCGAACTAATTTTTGATGGATTTAAAAATATTTCACATGTGTATTGCTACAACTGTCACATCTTTGTGGAGGGTTCATTTTATTCACAGTACTTACTGTTGTGTTAGTATTTCCTAATGTAAGGCTGTATTTATATTGATGTTTAATAAATGAGCAGATGATTTTCCTTGTTTTATTTGTAAATTATAAGCCTCACATAAAATTGGCCGAAATGACGACGACACTAAAAATATTAAATCGGTTTCCATTGAAGTGCAACACGCGATATCTACAGGGTGGATTTAAATAATATAATGATTGTAATTTTAAACATCTAATATGAAAGGAATGCCTTGCCGGTGGAATATATCTTTGCGAACAGCTACGAGAATTTTCTAACACCGCCGGGTCAACGACAGCATCAATGGAATTTGGAATAACGTTAAGTTGCCACGACAAAACAACTCGACCACTTCAACGAAAATACCATACATTGGCAAAACTGACGATCTCACTGACTTTAAAGCGACATTCATGTAGTCCAATGAGCCATCACACTAGGCTCAAAAGTGACAAGAAAAACTTTTCATACATTTTTAAATTAGCAAAGCCATTAAAATGTTATGATATTTTAGATTTCCATATACAACAGTTGTGCCTGGGATTTTTTCTCATGAAATTATTGCATTCTAGTTTTAATTTGTTCGCACGGAACCTTAAAACTTTTTATTAAATAAAAATAGCCTAACTTTACTCCTCATAACATCAGCGATGTGCCAGTGAAAGTCCTGTCGGAATCGTTTCAGCCGTTCCGGAGATTACCAGGAAAAACACAGACAAACAAAATTTTTAAAACGTAACATCACGCCTGTACTCCGAGAAGGGGTTATCCAGAGATGTGTAGTACACTTCCACGTTTCACCAGTAACGTTTACATCCCATCATGGAATAAATGACAGTCGATGGACCCTGTGGTCATACATGAGGCATAATTTCAGACTTACAGCCACTAGTAGTAATTTCTTTTCGAATCCCGAATCGGGAATCGAACCCAGGACCTGGTCTCAGGGTCAGTGGCGCTTGCAACCATTCGACAAACAAGGCAGGCGAAGTTTAAAAAAATAAGTTTTTGTAATGTATACCGCATACATTTCACATAATTATATAATTTCACACTCATTAAAAGGCTATTATTTTGATATTACAAACAGACATTTCAATTTTATTTATATGTATAGACCACAGATGTATAAATATGAAGATTTATTTTCTTTAATATCCGAATAACTATATACGATTAGAAGGAGAAAGTTATAATATACAGTTATATATAATAATACTTAACGATAATAGCATAGTAAGTACTGCAGCAATAGTCATCATCATCATCATCAGCCTGCTCTCGTCCACTGCTGGACATAGGTCTCTCCAATGGCACGCCATTGAGCTCGATCTTCGGCTTTGTCGCATCCAACTGCTGCCAGCCACACTGCGTATATCGTCACTCCACCTAGCTGGAGGGCGTCCCACGCTACGTTTGCCAAGTCGCGGTCTTCACTCCAGAACACGTTTGCTCCAGCGGCTATCGGTTTTGCGACAGGTGTGACCAGCCCACTGCCACTTCAGCTTGCTAATTCTTTGGGCTATGTCGATAACTTTGGTTATTTCATTTGTCAATATTTTTTTGTTTCAGCTATTAGGTACATATCGGACGTTGATCTTAACATGTGGAACGTACAAAAATAGACATTCGGAAAAGTCATGATTACTATTATAATTATTATTAAAATGAACTTGTAATTATAATCAGAATAAGTGTTGTAACGTCGCAGCAAGTCGCAGCCAAAGTTGAGTAAAAATGCGATAAGCTACAAATGATGCGGTGATCATTACGAGGGTAGAGTAGCTGCCTCAAGAGACGTTCTTACCGAAAACATCAATACTGATAACACTGAGTACGTTGTAATGAGATCATGCGTCTAAAAGAGTTCATTATACGTAAACCAAAGAACACAAGTTTATCAGTATGAGCTGTGTTTAAAATAATACGAAATGATACGGCCATTTGGTTTACACTATTTAGCACCAAACTTATGAACACGCGTTGAACACTTACTATAATAAGACACTATTAATAACTGTCAGCAGCATGAAATGAGGTGATAGTCCAATGGAATTAAACATTTTAAAAAATTTGAAGTATTTCATTTAATTTGTTTGTTGATCTAACGTATCCAAGATTGGTCTGATATAAGACTGCAATATTTTTTGATACGGCATGTGAGATTGTGATACTGGAGCGTCGGAATATTACAAACGGGGGCGTGCAGTCAGACCGCGGTGAGCCAACAAAATTAAATTTCGTATTAAACAAGTATGCCTGTGTAAGTGTTCAATATAAGAAGTTTTTCTTGTAAATATTTGATTCATCGCACCCTCGCTTTAGTTAGGGAGCATGTCTATAATGTCGTTTGGAGTTCGCGGCAATTACTGTCAAAACTTGAGCCGGTCGCCCGTGTAATGATTGAATGGGACGATAAACTGAACGAAATTATACGATCGAGGGAAAAGAATTCACGGAGCTCGGCTGAAACGTGACTGAATTCAGTATTCAATCAAGAACAAATCTTCCGAAGAAAACAAACGGATTAGCGAAGTGGGTATTACTTATATTAAATTTCTTCCAACACGATAATGTGCAGATATTTTCTAGACTTGGACGATCGCCAAATGTTGATCGAGAGAGTAAAGCGACAAGTGTAGTTTACACGTTGTTGGTTGTTAGTGCGAGCGAAAACGGCTCATTCTCCGACCGTGGCATATCATTGGAATTAGTAAAATATCATAGTTATATCCTGATCTATTCTTACATACCTCGATTTTCATTACGACTGTTAGAAAATCGAAGGTAGAAAAGTCCAATATTATTCGATTAGACCTGATAAGCAGTCGCACAAGCAATCACTCGACTATGAGACTATCGTACGCAAAATGAATGTGAGAAATATTAAATGACTGATACGAGTACTTGAAAAAAGGTATTGAAAATCGTGGTTAGGTGTCTTTACAATATTGTAGAACTAGACTGAAATAAAGATCTGCAGTTATTGATTTTGTATCGTTATCGTGACAAATCGGTTGTCACATTGTGTAGAAAAAAAATTTTTTTTAAACAAAATTCAGGAAGGTGCATGTTGAAAATATCCTTGGCCATTATTTATGATGTAAACCCTAACAAATACGTGCAAAAATTAAATACACAGATTTAGTAGAGTAATAATATTGCGACGGTAGTGTGGATAGCGTGAGAAAAAACTGGTTGTTCTTGGAATTTGACGGAATGGTGACGTAACTATCCTTGAGAGCGGTCGTTTGTCGCATTAGGTTTCATTTTAACAAACGAAACCGGCCCCAGATATGCAATCCGAACGTGAGCTAATGATACCCTTATGAACTTAGTAAAAGTAAGGGAGTTGCGAACACGATGTCGGTTTAGTACAAGTGCTCTCTGCGCGGGGTTCTGGGACACCCCCGTGTGTAAATTACCTCAAATCAAATACCAGCACGAACTGACGAGTGTGACTGACAAATATGAGAACATGACTACTTAGGCTCTAAACTTTCAACATTAAGATATATGCTTAAACTAGCTGTGCCCGCTACTTCGTACGCGTAGATTTCGTAAGTTTTGAAAAAATAAAATGAAATAACTTCTTTATTTATTAACCTATTTAAATGAAAAAACATCAAATGTTAAGTGAAGGCCATCACAATATAATCCTGCAAACGGCATTCGATACGGATTAGTCATTTCTGAGATTATCGTGCACAAATGTACAGACATACAGACAAAATGAAAAAAAAAAATTGGTTTAGGTTCTCTTGCTTATATAAAGGCACCCCATTATGAATTTTTAAATACTTTGCCATCTACAGACAGCGATCAGTTACAGTTTTATTATATGTATGTATAGGTGTTAAAAAACCTTTGCATTATAACACACGACGCGTTAAAA
This sequence comes from Croniades pieria auraria, assembly GCA_018248815.1. Taxonomy (NCBI): domain Eukaryota; kingdom Metazoa; phylum Arthropoda; class Insecta; order Lepidoptera; family Hesperiidae; genus Croniades; species Croniades pieria. Next base: position 7,712 of record DWJK01004290.1, read on the forward strand.
GTTCGTTTAAATTTCAATAAAAAGAGCGAAGAAGAAAACGAAAGTGTTTTCGTAATAAGAATATAATCAGCTAGAACGGATTAAATTTTCACCGTGCACTGACATTCCGAGGCAATGAGATAAGTGTGTGTATAGATTCTCTAGTAGATTTCCATTCCTAATACGTAAAAAACGTTATACGCCTGGCGGACTGTGATTATTGCAGATATGTACATACATATACATGTACGTAGTGACGTTATGTAAGTAGTGTATCTTCCGTTTCTTTATTGTATATATTAGTGTTGTTTTACATCGTACACGGGAAACACTCGGACGATGATATTTTAACTACGAAAATTATTCCTAATATTAGTTTCTAAAATAGTTTTACAATAACATAGCGATAAATCAGTCTAGACCACGGGACTATTAAAGAAATTAGGGCTATTGAACAAATTATCAACAAGTATGCCGTATTTTTGGCACATTCATACAAATTTTGTTCCTTTTGTAAGCAGTTTTTATTAGCTTTACTTTGATGGGTAAAATCCACTAATTTAAATTGTACTTCCTTCCGTCGCTTCCATGTAATCAAACCAAAGAAGTTAGTAAACTTATAATCGTTATTCAAACATCAATCCCCCACCCAAGTCGAGATATTGTATCGTGTCGAGTACTATGTGGCATTGGAGTGACTAAAAACAACTAAAAACTTGAAAATAAAATAAGTAAAAAAATCATTACATGGTTTTAATGTAAAGAAACAAAAAATAATATTGTTCTATTGTAAAGAAAAGTTTTACAATATAGAAACAATAAAAAAGCAATACGTGGATACCAGGTACCAGTAATTACACCACTAGGTGATCTTTGGTGGCAGCAGTCATCACATTACTCGCCTCAAAGGCAATAATCTAGGGCGAGGTTTCTCAAACTTTTGGCTCCACGAACCCTTGTAAAAGTATCCGGATGACAGCGAACCCCTTAACTAAATAAATCGTAAGAAAATAATAAATTTTACTGTTGAAGAAAATAAGGTTTTATTTTAATAAAAGGTTACAAATACAGTGCCAAAAGAAATATCTTTTTTACTATTAAATGTTTCGTGAGTATTTATACACATCATTAAAAATGTAACGGCTTAACTGACGTACGTTTTTCGGGATGGCCCGATTCGTTTCGGACTTGTACGAGGTTCTGCCTCATGAGCACCCGTCGCTTGCAGTGAGGTCGCGACGGATAGTTTTTAAATATTAATGTGATGGGTGACCTTTTTTATTCATTATCTAGCCTAGCAAATAGACAGACGGGTTACCTGCTGGAAAGTGGTTACCGTTGCCTATGGACATTTGCAACACCCGGGGAGTGGCCAATGCTTTGCCGGCTTAGAAAAGAGCTTGTTTTAAGTTTGAAAAGAGCCTGTTTGTTGTTAAGTCTAGGAGTAATTTTGGACAATTTTAACCTTAATTGCAACTTCACCATCTACCATTACGTAAATCTAGCAGCGAACCCCCTACCCTCGAATGGCGAACCCCTAGGGGTTCGCTTAACCCACTTTGAGAAACCCTGATCTAGGGCATTGATCCAATTCAAATAAAATCGTCGGACGCCTGGAATTTCTATTATGTATAGTAAACCGCTCATAAGACTTTGATGCATCCCATTCCCACTATGAAAGTCGAGGATTGGATGCATTTTAGACGTTAAAAAGTTAAGTACGCTATAGTTTTAAATATCATTCTCCATAGCGATCAAAGGAAACAGAGTGGAGGAAATTGGGCGTTTAAAACCTACGAGAAATGTTCTACGACGTTTACGTGTGCCAATTCGCACAACACCACGTCATAGATTGTTTTAAAATCTCATTTTAGGAGGGGACCGAAGTTCTATGGTGAAATTATGAAGCGTTAGAAGAGTAGGGTGATAACATATCCTGTACATATTAAAGAAATTTGTTGCAGAATTGATCTGACCACAGCTTTGCCCATATAATGTAGAATTTCCGCAGTGGAGTTGTGCTTCATAGTTATTGGGACTCATTGCACTGTAATGTACGTATTCTGAACATTTTGGTTAAACGTGACTTCTATCGATATTAGCAGGCTGCGTTGGCCATTTGCCATAACCGCACCGCCGGGCACCGGCCTGCCGGGATCTAAGGAAACATTCGCTCACAGATCTAGACACTATTATTGCCAGTAATATCTGCGTGATACATTAAATAGTTTCCAGTATATACATACAATGGTAATATCCTTATCAATGGACAATGAGGTAGAGTATATGTAGAAAGCATGTTATCAAATTTTGTATTATGATTGTATACCAAAATGGAATGGAAATTATATACCAAAATGAATGGAATGAATCTGGAAAAATATTTGCTCATATTTTTTTAATAAAAGCACGTAACAATATTAAGGAACTCACTTATATCTGCTGTGGAGTACTTTTAAAAACACGCAATTGACAAGTTAGGTACTGAATATGACAGAGTAGACTGCATGGCACTGGACCGTGGTGGAAATGAGGCATTCCACACTGTAGTTGAAATCACTGTAACATTGTGAGGAGCCCGTTGATCTGTTATACAAGGATGTACCACTTTAGAAGTCATTTGCCAATTTACATTGAAATAACCTTCGTATACATGGCCAACAATAGTAATATTCAGTACCTGTTGTCTCGCCAATGATGTATAGGTGAAATAATAATTGCTTCTATATGATTGAAAAATTTACATGGCCTCATAGTTTTCTTGTTTATTTTACTTTTTACACTTAATTATTTCAGAATCATTGAAAAATGGTATGACTATTTAAGAATAGGTATCAAACAATTTGAAGTAAATGTCATGCACATTTGCTTCAAGTGTTTTTTTTGCTTAATCTAAGAACTATATGACAACTACACCATTCCATTTAAAATTCCAGTAGGTTTATTAAACATTTCACAATCATGTCACCAGACTAGGAATGCCTGTTCTGTGTCACATGCGCTATGAAATGCTCCAGGACTAGTACATCAATACTTAAATTTGGGCACAGATAATAATAATAATAATATTAATATCTTGGAACCTCTCCACATTCCACTTTCTGATCCCAAAGTAAGTCTTAAGAGAGCTTGTTGATGGGCTGACACCTGATGAACTATATATTACGGATAGTACCTGGATGACCGAGCTTTGCTCAGTATTTTTATATTTGGTTATTAATATACCAATTATATTGTATTATATTGTGTATAAGTGTCTTATTTCTAAGATCTTTTAGGCATTTTTAAGTGAACACGTGAGTAAAACGACACATATATTATTAATAATATAAGTTAACAATTGATTTTCTTGGTCTAACCGCAAATCAAATATTCATTGGCTTACAATTAGTTTAGTTAAACAACGCCATATATTGAAGTAGTTTTAGTGTTGCTGTGTCGGTAAATCAGTAAAGTTTTTCGTTGCCTGAAAAGACAGATAAAACGACATTTTCTAAAAATAAAATCTAGCTAGATTGATTTATCGTCCCCGAAACCCCCTTCGTACTAAATTGTATGAAAATCGTTGGAGCCCTTTCCGAGATTCAGATTATATAATCTAACTAGCGGACCCGGCAGACTTCGTCCTGCCCGGAAAAGCAGTTTACAGTAAATATGTTAATTTAAATTAAAAAGTAGTTTTTAATTTTGCGATAATTACTTCTTAAGAATCCACGTTTGTGTAAAAAAAATAAAAAAAATAGAAAGGACTGCTCAAAATTGTGTAAAGTTGTCAATTGTTCAGCAAAATAAATTTGGTGAAACACCGACTGCAGCGTCATCTACCGGGTCCTTTTGTGAATTCAAGCCTTGTAAGGACCCACTCGAAAGTACACTAAATGAACACGTGCAAAATAAATCATTGTTAGAAATCGAAACACAGCGCCATCTACTTTATTATCTAAATTAAGTAGGTATGTTACTAACAGATTAGCTAATATCGCCCTCTGTTGAAAACTTATTAAACTAATCAATGATCTTATAATGATTTGTTATATAAAAACTATTGGAATAAAAAATTGCTGTCAATAATCAAAATAAAATATACCTTGTATTTTAAGTTCGTTAAAGTTAGATATCTGTGCGTAATTTCATTAAAATCGATCCAGTAGTTTCAGAGATTAAAATCGTGACCCGAGGTTTAACGGTTTAAAGATTAGCGTTTACTATAATATAAATGTATGAAGTATATTGTAGATTATATGAAACGTTTGTACTTTTAACATAGCGCTATCTATTGGATACTCACTTAATCCAGGCGGCTAATTACCTTACACTGCCATTTGTTAGAGTCTTACGGAACTAACAGATAATAAACTCAATTTGCAATAAAAAAAATAAAAAATAAATATCTATAAATTGAGATATAAACTATCCTATCTTTCAAGTTGGATCAAACTGCACATAGTGTGCAAAATTTGATTAAAATCG
>DWJK01004291.1:0-12159 GCA_018248815.1 Croniades pieria auraria
AAGTGCGTTTTAAATTTAAATATCACTTGCTAACGGTGAAGGAAAACATCGTGAGGAAACCTGCACGCCTTAGAATTATTAGAAGAAAAAAAATCCTACGGTGTGTGTGAAGTCCACCAACCCACACTTGGCCAGCGTGACGGACTACGGCCGTAACGTCTCAGTATGAGAGGACACCCATATTCCAACAGTGGAATGTTAATGGGTGGATTATTTATATTCCGTAAATATAAACACAACATACTTAACCAAAGCCTCTGAATTTATGAAACTTGATACAACAGCTCACCGACATCCAGTCCATTATCTTACCCATATAATTAGGAGAAAACAAAATGAACGAAACAAGTCGGCGGTCAATTGAATGCCAGCTAATTAGAGACGGGAGTTTCGGGAGTCCATTAACGGAATTACCGGGAGGACAACCCCCCCCCCCCCCCCCCCCCCCCCGCAGCGTAAGATTTGTGATCTCAGAGCACAACCTATCGTTGAGCCTACCGGGCTGTCCGTCGACGGCCAGGGCTACAAAGACTGCGCTATACCTCAATGAGCCGATCACCAGAATTTAACAAAACAATATAACAGTGCAACATGACGTTTTTAAATTGAAAACATTCAAATTTTCAGGATATAGTATTGTATATGTCAATAATTGTGGAAATAATATCCGTGATATTACGTAACGAAAGTGTAGACAGTAGGAGAATTAAAGGGCATTGAACCACTTCGGGGTTTCCGACTCTTAAAAAACTTTACTTTAGGCTGTTTTGTTTATTTAAGTATATTTAGGTTTGTGTTATGAGCTATTTCGTTGTTGTAGGCGATTTTATTTTCCACGGTCCACGCGTTGTCCGCCGAAGCCGGTACACTCGCTGTTGCTCTACCATTGTCTATGCCTGAAGAGACTGTTATACGGGCGTTCGTATACACTGTCGTTTCTTTGAAGGTTAGTCTAGTTTTGTAATAATCCACCGTAACAGTACATTATACGCACAGATAATTATGTTATTTTAACATTATATTTAATATTATGGCGCAACGAGATTCTATCTTTATAGTTCAATTTTGACGCAATACATTATTCGTGAAAAATATGGATTTGAGCCCGGTACATAGGCTAACACTAGGCTAACCACCTAATCCGTTGTGGGACCTAAACGTGACTGGCGAAACGTGGGAGTGTTCTACACTCTTCTGCCAACATCTTCAAGGATTACAGGCGGGATGTTACGTTTATAAACTGAAATACTTACCGTTTTATATATTACCCTTGTTATGTAGCGAACATATTATTACATAATAGAATTGCTGCTTGTTATGTTTCAAATTAATTTGCAACAAAAAAGCGCTTGATTTTTTTTACAATGTGTTATAAATATATAGTTAATTTTTTAAACTACTTTCAGATCGTCAAGGTGTTGTGGATAAATTGGTGGCAGTGTCGCTACGATATATACTTTATAGATTGGTCTGAATATAATCCTCCGTTGCAAGGTACAAAGTATTTTTGATAATATATGCACAGTTTGTGGTTTATTACTTGTATTTAATAATGAAAATGATTTGGACAACAGTCATACATTATGTTAGATATAGTGTGATTGGAAACAAAATACGTTCTTTAAATATAATATAATTTGGCTATGACTGTTATTCTTAATTAATCAATTATTATTATTAGTATGCACACAAGCTCGACAGCGTTAACCTGTCATTAATACAACATTCAGTTTTAAGCATTATGTTTGTGATTGTGTAAAACGGCTTTAAGTTAGCACATTAGCAACTAACTTAATCGATCGATGTGGTGTCCTAAACTTGGTTATTTAAAATAATATTGATTATTATTTAATTTTAAAAAACTCGTATTACACAAACGTCTCTAATTTTAGATCCGTTGACGTTCGAGCAGTCCAATCAATGGAGGGCAACACTTTTGGCCAAGGAATGGATCGGTATGCAGACGAAACGGCATGCGTCGCCCGGAGCCACAATCACATTGACATTCATTTTTTTAAATGTATGTATTAAAGTGAAGTTTTGTCTTTGGTTATTGTACATCGCCAGTGAATTGTATGTAGAGTATTGTCATGATTGTATAAAGATAGAGTCAATGAGGTTCAGTTATGCTATAGACAATTTAGATAAAAGTGGCATAGGACATATTTTTTAATAGTCAACTCGTGTTTCAAGCCGAGGAAAGGGCGCGATGGCGCTCATTAGGAGAGGCCAACGTCCAGCAGTGGACTGAGATAGGCTGATGATGATGATGATGATAATGAACTCGCGTTTGGAACAAGAAAAAAACAGATTTTCCTTTTAATTAATTGTATCTAATTTATTCACCAATTAGACCTACTAACAGTCGTCAGTCATTGTAACAGATTATAGCAATAAAAAAAGATATTTTGGTATTTTTACCTATGTACACCCAGTAAAAGGGACGAATGTGTTCTTATACGCGAGCCGAATACTCAGCAATGAAAAGTAAAGGCATTCATTGATGTTTCTAATTGCAGCTAACGGGACCATGGCAGGCGCAGTTACCAAATAGTCCAGGATATAAATGGGCAGTGGCTGAGACAGCGTGGTGGAGTGCTTATATAATCGTATTAATTACACGTTATACGTATGACAAGATATGTGGAGCTCCGACGGACGTGCTACCAAAGATATGTCGAGGAGTCGGCTTGTCTATATTAGTGTTCCAAGAAGATCTGTATGCCCATTACGTGCACGGTCGGTGAGTTCAAACCAATAAACAATTTCTAATTCGAACCAATAAAGGAATCCTAGTAAACACAGAAGAATTTATAAATGAATCAAAATATAATTCAAAGAAATCTTATTTAGACATTCATACGCAATAAATGAACTTACGTTAGTAGAATATCCATCTTAGCTAAGGCAAAGGTAATAAAAAAACATCGCATTTGCTGGTTAAAGAAAACATTGGTAGACTCTTGGACAGCGATGTTCTCGTTTTTGTATAAAATCAAAACAGTAACGCTTTTTCATTCGTATCCATGGCTCGACTCATGTTGGCATCACTACAATACAAACGCACGGTAGCCTTGTACGTTTTGTATTTAAATCATTCTTGTCGGACTGCCACGTTCCCGCAGCGATCCTGTTGCAGGGCAAAGTATTTGATTTGCAACCGTGCAGCGATAGTACGACACCAAACGTATAAATCGAAAGCGCTCTAGGAAGAGGCCTGCGTCGATCACTAAAAACATAAAAGGGTGATGATAATAAATTTGAAGCTTCAAATATATTAAAACATGGATGGTTTAATCATTATGACTCTTAAGATCTAAATAATAATAAAAGCCAGCTAGTAGCCCGTTTAATTTTATTTCATACAAAAAGATCTAGGTTGAGTAATTTGGGTGGCAAAGATTATAAGATTTTTATGTATCTAAGTTAGTTTGAGCACTATTTCCTCTAATTATTTATAATTTACAGATACAATGACTGTCCGGATGCTAAATCGCCGACGGGCCCGCTAGCCATGTGTCGGATTGTTTGTGTGCCACAACTACGGTAAACAACTCTGATGGCCTTGTAGAATAATCATGTCTATGCTAATTTCGATATTGTTGTATTTTTCTGTAAACACAATTTTAAATTCTTATACCACAATTATATCGTTGATAAAAATTCACTTACGTTTCCAGGGCCGTCTATAAAAAATTATGTACTCCAGGTTATGGTGAGTAATATTCTCTATGTTAGTTGTGGAAGGTTTGTTTTCAAACCTGCACATTGCTACAAGTATACATTTTTTGTGTTACAGATAATTTAGGTAGTACAGAATCGAACAGAATTCTTCTTACTAGATTTTTAGCGGCTTTCTTCGAAAGGGTGGGTATTCTGGATTCTATAATAACCTGACATGACTTTAGAATAATCTAAAAAATGTACATTATGTTTTCGTTCGTTAAATTTGTGAATGTTAAAATTGAATTAAGTAATCTGTAAAATTTAAATAATATTTTGATTTCTTTTATCACTTCATTAGGCGTTAGACGGTTTAAACTGGGTGGGTAGTGAGCGAACGATAGTTGAGCGCCTGGTTGACATAGAAGTGACAGCACGCGAAGGCGGCGCCACCAGCGCTCTGTTGTACGACCCCGACAACAAGACGCCATCTTGTTTTGCTGTAACATGGTACATATCTTGTAACAAATATTTTATTAAAAATTATCAAAATTTTAAATGAGGAAGTCCCATATTTATGCAGGCTTTGTGAAGTAGGTACTTATTAAGAATAGGTATTGATTGACCGCTAAACGTGTACAACATTTTAAATAAAGCATTGATTTTTGTAATCTTGTACGGATGTCAGATGAGGCTTATTGGTTTTAAATTACGTTTATAAGCATAACGTTTAAGGTGGGGTGAAGAATGGACACTGGCAACATTCGACGCAATGCTCTTTGGATGTGTGTTGCTAGCTACTGAACAGTCATTTTTAGCGGCACTGGTAACACTTGTAGTGTGGCAGGTAACGTTGTTAATATTGCTTTTAAGATTATTTTTGATTGAACTCAATTATTTTATAATAAGCTCACTCCTATCCATGATGGAACGTATAGCATAACGGGTGAATTGTGGGAATGTATTATACTCTTCTGCACATTCCCTGGGGAAAATACACGCATAATATTATGTATTTAAACTTTTTGAAACATAATATGTTTCAAAAAGTTCAATACTGTTTAGCCACATTACTCTATTTAAAGTAACTATATAAGCGTAACCCATAACTATATAAGCGTTTATACGAACGTAATTTGTTTAGACTCTTGTGCAATGCATGAATTTTTAACATTTATGATCATATAATAAATATTAGAAACTCTTTGATTCAAATTGAACCTTTAATTTAGAAAATTTCATGCTTTTGTTACTTCAACAGTTTTTGTTGTTTTCCTTTATAATACACAGTTACAGTTCACAATATATTTTAGTAAAATGTTTATAGTGCCTAAGTATTGAACTTACATTTCAGATATTGAAAGCATTCAGAACGTTGTTCGGCAATAAAAATATCAGAGAGAAGACTGAAGTTGATATATAAAAGCTTAGACTAACTATAAATTTAAGATTGTCGATATGTTTAAGTTAATGTTTTGTGGTTTATTTGTAATCATTATTTGTAAGACCGTGCGCAGTAGTCGAGAAACAGAAGAGGAGAGAAATATGACTAGTAAGGATAGTACGTCGAGCGAACGCGACATTTTTGATAGCGCAGTATTTTTCACTAAGATGTCAATCGTGTTCACCACCACTACTGAAGTTTACTTCAATTCTAACGCCCCTTTGGGCCCTCTATATAATTTCATTGTAAACATCTGCAAAGTACTATTGCACAATTTCTCGTATTCAAGACTTCCCAGATATTTGAAAATCCTCAGCGGTAGCCTCAAACATCTCGGTGAGGGATATTTAATGAGAAAAGTAATTAAAAAATTCTCAAAAATATTGCGAAGCTTATCTGTTTTTAGAGGCGAATTGATCAAAGAACCGATAAATAACTTCCTTGATACTGTGACAGAAAACAAACTAAGGAGACATGCGTTTTTCTCTACACTTAATCTTATATACTCCCCTGATCTAGAGAGACAAATGGACGACTATGTATATCAACTTAAAAAGTATGGCACCAAAAGAAACAAACATATAGATAAATGGACGGACAGAGTATTCGATCACATTGTATTTTACACGATTAGAAAACAAGAAGAGGACGTAAAAGGTGACATTTTACTTAAATTCAAGTTAGCTATTTTAGAATACATGCAGGACAATCTGCGTAATGATAGCTCGCTGCAATTATTTTAGTTTCGATAGAAAGGCAAACCGTGACATTAGAATTTTGTGTCATGTGATTGCCATTATTATAAGCGAATGCAAGTGTATACCTACACAAAAAATGATTGCATTTTTAAAACTGATTTATATTATGTATTTCGTAGTTCTTTTTAAATCGTCAGAATTGAGTGGTGTTAGCGGATTCATTGATCCCAAAAATCCCAGTGCTCCCGTATTAATATTGCCGAAAATGAAAACGCCTCAAGGAATAAGATCTGAGGGAATTTTCGAAAGATTTCTGAGGAACTTTTTTGATCTACTATCCACTACTTTTCCAGAGCGTAAGCTTACCGGGTACTGTCGTGTTTTGAGTCGGGAGTTGGAAAATATGGAATATAAGCAAACGCGAAGATTAGCGAAACATGTAAGACACTTGTCGAGAATGTATCGCAAAGATTTGAAAAATGAAGTTAGGAATTACAGGGAAGAATTAGATAAAAGATTATCGCGTAGAACAGAATTTTTAGATGCTATGAATGAAATATTTACTTTGCGAGAAAATCAATTATTCGATGACTATATTTACGACTTGCGAGATTACGGAACTGAAGATAAGGCGAATATTGACGAGGAGACACGAAAACTCCTCAACGATGTTATAGTGAAATCTATATTAAAAGGAAGCAAAAGCAGTCAAAAGGAATTATTTAGAAAATTCAGGCGGGCTATTAAGGAATACACGAAACTACAATAATATTGGATGCTGTATGATAACATTGAAAAGATAGAGTTGTAGTTTGTATCCAGATAAAAGTTTTATAATAGTAATAATTGCGCAGTATCATTTTCTCAATTATTTACATCCAGGACAGTGCAGCCAAGTTTATACTTCTTTATCGTCGTCATCACCTTTCTCAGTCCACTTCTGGACATAGATCTCCCCTAATGAGCGCCATCGCGCCCGGTCCTCGGTTTGCTGCATCCAGCTTCCGCCTGTGTACTTAATAAAAATAATAATAGTAATCACTTAATAACTTCTAATTAGTTCAAAACTGTTATTTTGAGTTATCATTTTAATGTTAACTACGAAAGTATTTGTATACCTACAGAAAATGAAGTTCATGAATTTGCAACAATTGTATGTTTACAAAACATGTACCTTTGAAACACAATGAAACACCTTTGAATCACAAACCCCATACTAACGTTTTATAAGTAATTACTACAGGACCTACGCGTCAAACGAGTTCTTTAGTTACACAGAAACCTCGAACAAATTATCTATTCTCGAAATGGGTTTTTATGCACAAGATAATACGTCCATGTTCTTCAATTCATGTATTAATTCTCTTGTTTTATATCATCATCATCGTCATCTTCAGCCTCTCGATGTCCACTGCTGGACATATACCTCCTATAATCGGCGCCACACCATCCGCTCCTGGGCCTTCCGAATCCAGCAGCTTCCCGCTGTTTTTTTCAGGTCGTCAAACCATCTCGTAGAAGGGCAAACTACGCTCCTTTTACCGAGACGTTGTTTTATATATTTTTTAATATTCCGTCAAATTATGACATCGACACTAAAAAGGTTCTAGTATCAAATGAGCCAGTCCTATGTAACATATAAAAAAAAATCTTTTAAGGCGCACATATTCTTGCCAAGTAACACAATCCGTAACAAACGTAACCTCACGTAACGCGTGTAAAATAAAATTAGCCGATTACGTTATTATGAGATATATAATTAATTTATGAGATGAATAAATGCGTTACGTAAATATTACCTCCGTGTTAGTAATACCAACGATTTTACATGTTTAGAACTTACAATTAAATATGAATATTGTTCTTATGTATGTGACCGTATTGTCTTGTCTGCGGAATAATTCTGGAAGAATGCTTACATATAGTACCATTTTCAATAAAATATTAGTAATTGAATTATGCATTAAAGTGGCTGGCAGTGGTTGGATGCGAAGAGCAGAAGATCGAGCTCAGTGGCGTGCCATTAGAGAAGCCTATGTCCAGCAGTGGACGGGAGCAGGCTGATGATGATGATGATGCTGATGAATTATGCATATACTTTCTGCGCAAAGTTCATTTTGTGTTTGAAACAAATATGGGTTCTACTTAAATTACCTTATAGCAATATTATTTATATCTTTGAAGAACTGAGTTCCATGATCTTATGGTTTGGTTTTATATCAGTTGTAATGTTAATTATATCTTGTCTCCGTTCTGCTTTTGTCCTTACTAATTTTCGAGGAAATAATCATAACGTGTGGTTAATTGTTGCCTAGAAAATTCCATTGTTTAAAATGTGTTTTGCCCAATAATAGGTAAGAAATAAAAGACTTTCATATAGTTTCGTTTTGAATAAATACGGACAATTTATTTTAACTGCTATAGCATAGCGGATTATCTAAGGAATATTCACTTCCAGAATGTATTTTAATCACGACTGTTTGAAAATCAAGCCGTGAAATTTGATTTTTATATTATAATGTTGCCATTGATATAAGTGATTTCAATTGTATATGCAAAGAAATGGTCGTATTTTTAAAAGTGATTTCTATAATATTCGTGGTCCTGTGTGGTTCCTCAGAATTCAGAAGTGCTAGTAATAGTTTAATGTTACCCAAGAATTCCACCGTCTTAATACTGCTTATCAAGAAACCACTACAAGGAATAAGGTCAGAAGGAATTTTCGAAAAATTTTTGAAAAACTTGATGGATCTACTATCCTCAAATTATCCCAGTATTGAATACAGTAACACGAATGGATTAGCAAAGTATAAAAACCATCTGTAGAGAATGTCGGAATGTTACGAAAGAGAATTAAATAACAAAATTATGCGTAGAACGAATAATTCACGCCAATATATGATATAAATATTTATATTACAAGAGAATCTGTTATTTGATGACAACATTCTTACAAGTTGCGAGACTATGGAACTAAAGATAAGTCGAAACACGAAAATTCCTGATCGATGTTATAGTCAGAACTATATTAAAACCAAGCGAAAGCAATCAAAAGGAATTATTTAGAAAATTCAGTAACGCTGTTAAGGAATATTCGAAACTTTAATCATTTTGAATTTTATCTGATAACAACTACAATTAAACTCTAATTACATATGAATATTTATCAAAATAAAGAAATTTAAAAAAAAAATAACGAGTTCTCCTTGTCTGCTGATAAGCAAAAATTATTTTATTCTGTTGGCATTAAAATTTTTGCTGTTATGTTGAAACAATACAGATTATTAGGTAGGTATATCCCCTACAATAGTTCATTGATAACGGACTACATACGTTGTATATGTAAGACTCTTAGTTTGTTCAAGCTATATTGTGCCGGAAATACAGAAGACAGATAAGATATAATATATCGTGTCTATAGCTTTAGTGTAACTAGTACACTGAGCAGGTACTTTTGGCTGACGCCGACTCACTGGCGACATAAGACTTATTTGTCTACAGTGATCAATGAATGTTCATTTGCATGTAGCTAATAAAATATTTTTCTTATGCTTGGTTCTTTCCCCAGGGGCCATGAGGTTTGCTATCATATATAACTAGTTGTGTAATAAAACAAAGATTAAAGATGAAATGTTACCAATATATGCAATCCATTACATAAATATATAATTTTTTACGAAGGTCTGTCACTTTAAAAACCAATACTTGTGCCTACACCACGTTAGGAAAACAGGGAGGTCTGACGTCTCTAGTTAATAAAGATTTTTCAGCAGCGAAGTGTTTGCTGTCTGTGTAGCGACCTTAAGTCGCTTTTAAAATTCGTCTACACGTGGAGGTATTACATATAGAGTAGGGAAGACATACGGCTGCCTGTAAGCGGTAACGTCCGGCGGTTAGAAAGAGAGAAACAATCTCGATAACCTATCTCTATCTCACTACTAACGCATGCGTAGCAAAAAAATCACTTGTTTTTCAAAAAATAAACTAGCGCTAGCTTTATCTATGCGTGCGCGAGTAGAAAGAGACAGAGAGATAGGAGCCTCATTTGCTTTCTCTTTTTTTTCGATGGACACATTGTAGGCTGGCTGCTCTACTCTACATATAATAACTCTATGCGTATAGGTATCGTTTTTGACATTTACCATGAATTGATCTCGATCACAGATATCATCGTGTGCACCTTTACAGCCTAATTTAGAAAAATTATTACTGACTTAATCTATATTTATACTTTGGTCAGCCTAATTTAACGCTAAGACAGCTACTTATATGAGTATAATTTATTTTATTTAAAGTGATAATTTGCTAGACTCCAATGCATACTAAGATCATCAAAAGTATTTCTGTTTAATGAGATATATGAATATTTTTGACGGACATTTTTTTGTGGCTTATTAAAATATTAAAAATATTAGATTCGCTTGATTTCTTTTTCTTATTTTAAAAAGTAAACTAATAGTAACTCCAGTTTCATAAGACTATTATAATTTTATCACCACACACACTTTCAATGAAAGATATTTTCCATTTATTCTTGTTGTACAAAAGAATAGATTTTGTGCCCATAAAGTGAAATGAGATTATTTTTTTAAAACCGTGTTTAAAATCTTATTTGTAAAACCGGTAATTATCAACACTAATAGACAAAATGCTTCCTTAATGTTAAGCTGGCAACATTGGCGTCATCGATAGTGAACAAATGAAATACGGCAACGTCACGCACCTGTGAGCTGAAGTGGAGTGGAGAGATTTATTCGGCATTTTAAAAATTTGTTACATTACTTAATTTAACTTTAACTAGTGTTAAAAATGGCAGATAACAAAAGGTGAGATTGTTATTACTATGCATATTGTATTTGAAATGTATTTCAAACGTTTTAGTACAAGTTGGTGAATATGTAATGCAAAGCAGTGTTCGAATTTGGCTTGTCATCATGTCTAACACCATGAGAAATCGTATATTTTTTTGCAAGTTCAATTTTGAAATGAATTATAATGATGTTTTCGTTGCTGAATCGATGTGTATGAATGTTTTAAACATGTTTTGTGGCTTGTTCCTTTGTGTAAGAGACGCTTTGCGGCGATATCGTTTGCGTCGCTAATTCGTAATTATTTTGTGTAGCCCTGATGACTTATCGACCGCGATCCTCCGCCGCAAGGACAGGCCTAACCGTCTCATCGTGGAGGAGGCGGTCAGCGATGACAACTCCGTTGTCTCTTTATCACAGGTAAGCTCTTATTACGCTATTGGTCAATCATAGTGTATCACGACCTAAGCATAGAGTGCCGCGATGTTCGTTAATCAAATGAAATTTAAATAGGGGTTGGATTTATAAAAAAAAAATGGTTTTTGTGCATTATCATTATTTTTAAAACTGCAGAGCTAAAAGCCATTAAACCAAAGAAAGGTTTGCCTCGTTTGTCTAGTACTTGCAACCACGACGGCTGGGCAAAAGATCCTGGGTTTGAACCCCAGATAAGAAGACTTAAAATTCCCAGTAGTTGAATGGCCTAAATTTGTGTATGGTGTACGCAAACAGAATACACCCATATGTCCACTGTCTACCCCTTCATTAATATCATCATCATCAACAGCCTACTTCTGTCCACATTAATATACTAGTGTGATATTATTTCACATTAAAAAAGAAGGGCACTCACCACTACCTATGGTCATTACTACAAAAAAAATCAGACAGGAGCCATTGCTATGTATTTATGATAATATCAGTTGTACCACATTACATGTGATAATAAGATTGGTACAACTATCTGATTGAGTTCTGTGTTAAATATTAATTTAAGATATACAAGTAACATATACAAAAAGTTTTGATGTGTCATGGACATAAAGTATTAGTCAAAGTGTTTTATTACCATTATCACCCTATTTCCGTCCACTGTTGGCCTCACACATACCATGTCACAGAGCTCGATTTACTTGATTGTCATATCCAACTGCTGCCAGCCACTTTGCATATATTGTTACTCCATTTAGCTGGAGGGTGTCCTATGCTATGTTTGCCAAGTTGTGATCTCCACACTAGAACATGTGTACTCCAACAAGTGTTTTATACCACCAGTACTCCAGATTATTTTGGAATAACGTACTAGTAAACCAGGACTAGAAGTGTATCGAGTGTGGTTATTTAGCCTTAGTACAGCAATAAATTATTATTATATGTACATGCCAGGTCTCTTAAGGGTAGGCAGAGAGTATTCAGTGCCAAATATGTGTATTCTAATAGACCCAACATAATAAAATAAATAATAATCGTCGACCCATTAACATTCCACTGTTGGAATATGGGTCTCCTCTCATATTGAGAGGGTTAAGGCCATAGTCCGCCACGC
>DWJK01004292.1:0-12158 GCA_018248815.1 Croniades pieria auraria
CCTCGCGCGTTTCCGTCTCGAAACGTAAACGTAACGCATAACCGTATGGCTAGTGACTTGTTTTTTTCGCTATACGGTAGGTATGTTTCATATTTCTGCGTAACAGACACGTAAAATTGTTTACGTGTGGTACAGTACTTGGTGTATTTATAGAAAATTCTTTAGCTTCTTTAAATATTTAATGTTGTTGTGTTTAAATTTCGAATAATGTTGTCTTAAAATACGGTAATCGATTTAATCGGTGAAATAATTTGGCGGGACGTTTTTCATGTAAATTTTGTAACGCGAGTTGACTATCTGTATTTTTAGATCTAATTCTATATTTAAGTTACGTTTTGACTGAGAATACATTAAAATTTCATTAAATAGTGCACGGCACGAACGTTCATTTATCAGTGCAATAAAAATAGTCCTGTTTATTATATTTTGTGGATAATTATAAAAATAAGTTGCAAAAATGTTATATGCTGTTAAATTTCTGTATCTCTCTCAGCGAGGCGCTGTCCGCTGAGGCATGCTTTACTGTCACGTAAATATGAATAAATCGTTGTTTTCGCTTGTTCAAATTTAATTTCAAATTAAATGTGGTAAGTTAAGTAGTGAAACATTGATACCAGTACAAAGATAAAATACAAATGAAAAATGCCGTACATTTTAAAATTTATTGATAAACTGTGTCACAAAAAAAATAATTTATGAATTAGATTAGAGAAAGTTTCTTTGTAATAATGCTTTTCTTACAGTTTTCCCCTTAAATTGTGGAAAAAAAAGGAGAAACTGTGGAAGAAAACAATTAATTTCTGTGTTCTTTTTTTATTCGGTGCGTAATATCAATGCGCGGTGATATGAACAAATCCTTCTCCGCCGCGACCTCGCTGCAAGCGGCTTGAGTTCATGAGGAAGGACCTCGTATAGATCCGAAACTAGTTGGGCCGTTCCGAAAAACGTACGTGAGTTAAGCCGGTACATATTTAATCATGTGTATAAAGACTCGCGAAACATTTAATAGTAAGATATCAATAAAGTTTAAATGTCATAAAATTCCATGGACGAAACTGATAATCTTAGATAGGGTTCTATTCCAAAAAATTGGAAATTAAAAAAAAAAGGTTATACTTATCAACTGCTTCAGAAGATATCGTGTTCACACCCGGTACTAAATGTTAGACGCTCGCAAAATTTTTTTTAAATGATAACATCGCTTAGAGAATTAAAAGTGATATTGAATTGAGTGTATTAACGTGTCCTCGTTATGATTTTATAATTTTTATAGTATTTAAATATAGTAGAACGAAAATATATAACATGAGTGGTGTGCATAGTAAAACACTATTGTACCCTTCGCGTCTGAGTCGCGCTGAGAACTGGGAACCTATTGGGAACTGGAACTTTCTCTGAAGCGCGGTTGCATTGTCCAAAGTAAATAATTTAAAACATATAACGATCGCTCCGCAACAAGAAATCTTTGTATTTCAGCAAACATTACTTATCTAGTAACGAGAAATCTTTTGTGCTTGGTAGAATGTCATGAATTGTACAATCATACATATTGTTCATAGAATATGTGTATATCTATGTATATGACGGTATGACATAATACGCATGTCCAAATGGCACGCCGTTACTATAGAAACATTTTCGAGTGTTATCCGAGAGCGATAGCCACTGGCCGTCTGCCATGCTATTCACTGCTGGCTCCCTTCACCGCTGAAGGCTAAGGCCAAAGGCCAGTATTTAGAACGCCTGCTAGATCTCCGCTTTTCGTACGTTTGTTTGTTTTATTCTAATACTGTATTGGTAAATTTCATGTACCTTCCCAAATATAAACGGGCCAGAGGTACCTTGTGAGCATCGTAGGAATTCAAATATATAGGCATTTTATGTAGTGTAAACTAAAAGAGATACATTTTTTCTATTGTTTCTGTGGTTAAAACTGTTTTTCTATTAACAACAGCACAAAAAGACCGTTTACGGAGACCAAAGTTGGTTTTGTCGTTAAATTAACCTTGTATTATACATACTCGTTATATACATATAATTATAGTGTTAAATGTGAATTGTATTGACTGTCTCATTGCCGAGTGGTTGCAAGCGCGACTGCCGATCAGGAGGTCCGGGGTTCAAACCCTGGTTGAGTACTATTGGATTTTTCTAATTTAGAATTTCTAGTAGTGACTCGGAGTTTGTCTGTTTGTGCCCGGTGTATGTCAGTAGGGACGTAAACGTAACTGGTGAAACATGGGAGTGTACTATACTCCTCTGCGTACCCCTTCGGACATTACAAGCATGATGTTACGTGAATTGTAAAATAGAAATATATTTTAATTTCTGCTTCTCGAAGTTGTATCTATGTATCATGTTGAACTGTACTGAAACTATAAGCAAATTCATTTTGACAGTGACATACATATTAAATAATGAGTAAAATGTAAGAATATGAAGTCGTGTACATGTAAATATTTCGCAATTATGCAAATTTATATTACGCAAAAATGAAGGTCATATATAAAAATAAGCATACTTTAAAATCAAGTTTCTTAATACACTCGTACCGATATTATTCTAGCCAAATTAATGTTACTGGCGGTCTTATATCAGCAATCATTTTAACAATTCATATTTACTTACAAGAACTTTAACAATTTAAATGGAACTGGATTAACTGAGTTTTATACCTTTATTCTTACATACCTGACAAAATTTTTCTACATTCGTCACTTTTTTACTATTAAATGTTTCGTGAGTATTTATACACATGATTAAAAATGTACCGGCTTAACTCACGTACGTTGTGACCGCCGCGACCTCGCTGCAAGCTCATGGGGAAGGACCTCGTACAGGTCCGAAACTAGTCGGGCCATCCCGAAAAACGTACGTGAGTTAAGCCGGTACATATTTAATCATAATTGATTACCGTAGTACCGATATTGAAGGTACAATATAACCTAAGATACTAAGTACCTAATGATTGTAGGAGTTCACGCCAGCCTCGCCTGTTTATGACGCAACTTACTATACAACACAAGAGGCTCTGGCTACAAGAAAATTGTGTACAGAGTACTACCGCCTGGTACTGTCTAGGTCCAGCTACATATAGGCCCATCGATGGGTTGCAGCGTAGGCGGTGCGAGAAGCCGTGCTCTACCGTCCTAACCCTCGTGAGGACAATGGACAAAAAACCCCCTTAGGGTCGCTTTTCTTGCGCACTGTACACTGAGAGACGCTGGTGTTATCATAAACAAAATGGAAATCAAAAATAAAAAAGCCTTCTCTTTCTAAGGAAAGATTACAAAGCTTATGGTTTAAACTTAAACTTTAGCTTATCCCACATAATTTGTATTTTTTGATGATGACATACGTTTACATGTATTATGTATGTACCGACAACAAAAAAAGTTTTGCCACCTTTTTGACCGCTATTAAAGAAAGTGCATAAAAAATAAATTATAATACAGCTAAGACCGCAAAAGGAAGTGTAATTTTACCAACTCTTAACCACATAAAGTGGGTATTAGGCGGGTAACTCGTAATTATAAAACACGTCAATTACAGAAAAAATTATATTTATACCTTGCTTTCAATTATTTATGAATGGCAGAAGCGGATGTCATTGTTTGCTTAATTTTTTTCATGTTAATTACAATTAATTTGATAATAGTCCGAGCACTGATTACATTTTAGTATGTACATAGTTATTCCAGTGTGCAAAAGAATAAGTATGGGACCAATATCGTACAGGACCAGTATTAACCGGTTAATGTTTACTATGAACAAAAGTCGCAAGTATTTCAGTTTCATTTAATTAGCTTTTAATGTTAACACCAAAAAATCCCACTAAATCATTCCTTAAATATTCCACAATTTACAAATAGAAAAAAATATTTGTAAGTATTGCTATGCAACACTAAACAAAATGCAGTGCGTTTACATTTCTGTAACATTAGTTAAATTACACCCCTATAATCTTGAAAATTCATATAGCGTTAAAATATTAAAATCATCAGGGCTTGTCATTAAGTTTAATAGTTTTAATTACGGTGATTTTGAAAAACATATATAGTACCTTAGAAATTCATCAGCTCTCCGACTATAAAGAGGGCTATGCATATGGTGCGTGCAACCGTCGTTCCTAGCGCCTCGGGCGCCACCACCTGTCTCACATGGTGCACCATGCATCATGCACTAATGGTGCAATGTGTAAAAAGTAAAAACATTTACTTACCTTGTGTTTTCACGCGATGCATGCAGATGGTTTATACAATCCATAAAAAAATACAATCCATACTTATACACTAATTATACAATGTATACTTGGATACTATTTATACAATCTATACTTTTGTAATAACCCCACTGCTTCCATGGGCACGATTTTGTTCTAGGACAAGATTTGTTCTATTCCTGAGACGTTCCATATGAACGGGTGGTTGCAAATCATAGACAGGAAGGGTTTTCAGCGGGTTGTTCATATAACTATATTAAGACAACTAAATAACTGCCCAATAAAGTAGTTTCCAAATCTCGTCTTCATAATTTATTGATTCAAAAATAAACTTCGGAGTAAAATTAATTGTAAGTCGGTCATCCATACTTCGTTTTACATATAACTTCTCAATAGACATTTTCGTATTAAAATTATTCATGTGTTTACTTAACCAATACTAACTACTGCACTCCTACGAATGTGTATCAATATTTTAAGATAGTTAAACTACATATCTCGACCAACTTACAAGAATGCTAACTGCTATTCTCTACTACGCTGTTTGCTATTCTCACCGCTTAAAAAACCTCGAATAGACATAAAAATGAAATCAAAACTTGGACACGCAAATATAACATTGTATGCAATTCATTGCTGCATTTTAAAATACGTTTGGAATAAAAACAGTCTTATAACAAACAATGTGCACGCAACATATTTTACACACGCGCAGCTTAGTATAGTTTTGTTCAAGTCAAAAACTAGTTTCGTATACAACATACGAAATCGCTAGCAGTTACGTTTTAATTGGCGTCGTGGGAGGGGGCATGGATCCCGCTGAACACCCGCAGTTTTTCCTCCCTGGGACCAACAGGTGGTTCAATCAACTGCCAAAATTTCCAAAATGAAGCCAACGAAGATGCGATAACCAGGTTCTTGAGCTAACGTACTTTTAAGAGACACTCTTACTTTGCATGACTATATGCTTCAGATTCTTTGTATTTTGTGTCCTTATTTAAGAGAAACAACATCACGCTCGTGTTTCCCTGATGGGGTAAGCGTTGAGTGTTGTACGTTAATCGCAATAAGGATTGCAACACACTAATACACGAGTAAACACACATGTTAAACCCACTTACATACACACGTTTCATTGGTTTTAATATCAGATTATGAAATTAAATCATTTTAAAATCTAAATGTACATATAGTGTTAACTGTCTATTAATTATTTATAACTATACATTTGTATCTGAACAGTTAAGTTGTAAACTATTTTGAATTACAAAAAACGAGGTTAGAATGTAGTAATGTCGGTCCTGTGCCACGTGGATCTGCGGTTCATAGGATAACAGGTGCGGCGGTGAGGAATGCACTTGGGCCGTCATACTATTATTATCGATAATACGAAGAATAATTCAACACCTTGGACATTGTTTCCTGATATTTCTATTTATATACGTACTATAAATCATCGTGATATAAATTTGTTTTCTACATGTCCGAAATTAAAAAGTTAAAATAAAACCGAGGTCAATAAACTGAATTAAAACGGTATCCGTGCATTGAATTTATTGAAGAATTTAACTGCTCGTCGAATCTTGATTTAATTAAAAATGCGGCTTTAATCTCGCGTACGAATTCATCGCATCGCACGTATCGTGAAAGGTTAATTTGTACACAACATCGGAATTTACGTCCACATTGTTGACAGCAATTTCTTCCGGAGCGCGGACGCGGCGCGCGTATTAACACAAGGCCACTTTAATATCAATCGTTCATTAAACCGAGGAGCATACAATCGTTCATTTGGGACGTTCTCACGCCTCATTAAAGTCTTTTCCGTGATTCGGCGACCGCGTCTACCGTTTCCCCGAACACAATGAGGGAGTGATTCGGCGGCGAATAACGAGGCCATTTTGTCGGCCGCCTCTCACGTCCGACGCCTTCCGACGCTCAATGAAAGTTTACCTGCAGCCGTAACGAGCGATTTGTCCCCTGGCCCCGGCCCCCGTGCCCCGGGCCCAAATCAAAGCCCATTCACATCTGCATGCCGACACAATGCCGGCAATTAGGGCGCGCTTCGCCCTACAATCGGACGTAATGCGCGCTCGTTCGATGACGCTAAGCCGGTTCGTCCTGTCCCGCCGGGCCGAACGCCTTCCAACAATCTTGAAATTCGCACTCATTCACATGTATCAGCTATTGTAGCACACAGCATTGTTTCCAGTCCTTCTAATTGAATAACGTCTTTTAACCGTAACCGACTGATAGATCGCTTTTTGTTACTCGTAAACAAAGAACAATTACATATCAAAGGAAAAACAACATCACAACATCCCCCCGAAGATGTAGGCAGAGGAGTGTACCATACCCCCACGGTTCACCTGTTATGTTATACGTCCTACTATGGAATAGGGGATGAGCTTATCGTCAGACAACCAACAGTTAAAAAACCAACAGCACCCACCCGGGGGTAGAACCCTCCCGGTCGGCAGTCGCGATTGCAGCTACCCTACGGGACAGTACTGCGACTAACGGGGCAGTTGTTACATATCCAAATTAATAAGTTCGTCGGACCTGGCAAAAAATATTAATCTACCGTCTTGCTCGGCCACTATACATACAAAACGTGGAAGACTGTGTATCATAAATTAAGTTGTAAAATGTAGATAAATTCATCAGCGAGTACATTGACTGCATTGCCCTTCAAAACCCCTTAGAAGTGAAACTAATAAAGATACGTCAGCAGCTGTTGAGGTTGGATGTGAAGGGTCAAGCGATCCGTGCGCCGCATCAACGCCTCCTTTGTGAATCAGTTTACAGGGGCCTGGGTCATCGCGCCCTGTCTGCACCTGTGTTGTGATCACGCTTGTATTTTTTGTACAGGTTTCAATAACAACTTTTTCAAGAATTCACAACATAAACGTAACACCACGCCTGTAATCACCCAAGGGGTAGGCAAAGGAGTGTTTACACTCCCTTATTTCATCAGTTACGTTTCACATACGATGGAATAGGTGGTGAGACTATTGTTATACACCGGGTGCAAATCCAAACTCCGAGTAAATACAAAAAATTTCTACTAGAAAATTTATTTTTAAAAAATCCACAACACGTATTTAAAATAATTATCCGTTAACATCATGAAGCTTATGAATCCACGTGATGTTTGTGCACTTAAGAAACAATTTACACGGACTTAAGCTAATCCTTCCTGTCAAAGCTTGCTACGCTCAATGACTTGTATATCTTCAGACATTTTATGATCACACTTATAAATTCTAATGAAGTGGGCTTAATAATGCGAACAAAAATAGGAGGCTTGTATATCGCGTCTGTTATATTGTGAGATGCAGCCGGGCTCTGATTCCACTTGTAAAATTTTCGCCTTTCACAATTTTTGACTGATGAATTTTACATACCAGATTTGGAGGAACTGGAATGAAAGCAGAAATAATGTTATTAAATTGGATGAATACTTTTTGTACATATTAATAAAGGTAACAAGGTGTCTGTGCGTAGATATGAATAGATGAAAATATACGATATCCCATTAAAATAGTAGATCATAATGTAAAATAATTTAATATCAACCTAAATTCACTCAGAAATAGACGTGTTTAAATTTTCCTGCATTGTGCTCTAAAGAAATATTTAAGTACTCATTATAAATAAGGAAACACGGTGATAAACAGAGACAAATGCTGACAGTTATCCATTAGGCTTGTGATTTTAATAGAACACATTAAAATGTTAAGTGATTTGAAACGCACATGAGAAATATTTATGTTATTAAATGGCCATAAAGTTTGTGACATAACCTCACGTTAATGCCAATTATATAGAAAATGTTAATAAAAAATAATATATTACGGTTTTGAGGCATTTGGCAGCAGCGGCCTCGGTTGTAAAAATATCGAACTAATTAAATTGTTCTACGACATTCTCGAAAACACAAATGTATTCCATTTTTGAAATGACTCTGTAAAATACATTCGTGATCAAAGAGAACAATTAAGTACACAAATAGCTTAATGTGCGCTTTTTCTTTCCACGAAACAGTTTAAATTAATTTTACGCGGGAATTATTAAATGTCCGCTAAGACTGTAGTTGTTCATTCTGACGGATTTAACTATGGCAATATACATATGTTTTTGAAACAATATTACTCGAAAAACCTCACCATTCATTGTGTTTATAAGAAATGAAATGATTAAACATGTACACAACTGCTTCATAATTTAAAAAAAAATCTCATAAAAGATATCTTTAAACAAAACAGAAAATATCACAAAAGGTACATATTCCAGTCTACGTACGTATAAATTGTATTGTCATCACGAGTGTTGCCACTAATGCAATCTTCAACATTTAGTATCTCGTAATATACATTATAATAACCGTTTGCCAGTTCATCTGCGCTTCACGACTGGTAACGTTGGTGTATTTCACGTTCAGAATGTTACATGCCATTCTAGTTTGAGTGTTCGTGGAATTTTTGCTATTTTAAGAACGTTTATAGGTTACGAGCTGCGTTAGCTATGAGAAAATTAAAACAGTTAACATACGAGTAATGTTCTGGTGTTCACATATAATCGTGGCTCGAAATGCTGTATTCGATGTAATAAATGAATAACCGGCTTCCTCAGCGCGAACTTACAAGCGATAAAATATAGGTTAGGTTTTTTTTATTAAAGATTATTTATTTGTGGTTTAAAAATATAGAGATATTTGGCACTCACTGCTCTCTGGCTACCGTGTAAAGGACGTGGCATGACGATACTATAATAATGGAAATTCTTTATTTAAAATATATAGAACAGCCATATTTTGTACAAATGTGATCGTAAATTATTGGAAGCATTTCATAATATACATTGTCCAGAGGAAGCGTTGAAGATAGCAAAAAAAGCTAAATGAAGGTGTTAAGCCTGAAGTTTATACCAACTTGACCTATTATTTACAAATTTAAAAACAAATGTCACATGTAGATATATTTAACAACCTCTCTAATTTCTAAGGCTTGACTACGCTCTCACCAGATCTCGGTATAGCAAGTAGTACCGGTCGGAACCTCCGCTAACAAACCATTAGGTACTGCAATAAGTGGGTAATGTCTCGGGTCCAGTTTCCATGAAGTCGTGGCTGGCGGTGTTTCCAGGTAGAAAAGATTCGTAGGTACAACCGCAAGCGCAAGTGCCCGGCAATAGCGCATGTCCGTACAATGAGGACTCCACAACAATGGACTGGATTATCTTGTCTATTGAATTTCAATCGTCTACGGGAAATGCGGCACTTAAAGAATTTCAATTTAAACATCTGCTCGCTTTCAATTATTGAACGTTCATAACAACTGATATGTATAACTAATTTACAATAATAAAAGAGAAAATAAACTTTTTTTTTTGCAATATGTTATACAAACTTTTTTTTTATTTAAGAATAGGCTAGCGTTTGGCTGCAATTTCTGCAACGTGATGGAAAGCGAGATGCAGCCTAGAATGTTTTAGGTGCTCTTAAAATCGGAACTTGGAGTACATAACAAAATATATAATAATATTTATGAGCTGTAGATATCAATATAGAAAATGAAAACAAAATGTGAGTATATGTAAAAAAACGAATAGACGTGTTAAAACTGCGAATGGTCCATTAGGCCACGGGACAAGTTATGTGTTAAAATAACATGTGAATACACGCCGTGGGCGCAGTGGTAGCTCGTCATTAAGGGCCATTCACAGTGGACGACAGTATTCTTCATTTGCGTGCCGGTCATTTAGCGTATTGTGACTTCTGTGGATTTTCCAACGCAGAGTATACAGCACGAGCAGTTGCTGGAATTATTTTTATTTCACTACACTTGCATATATAGTTACGTAATCATCCTGTATATAATGGTTTTAATACGTCACTTCGAGCACTCTGTATAAGTGTTCGTTACGTGCTTAATCACACACGAGATTTATTACGTAGAGATACTATTAAATAGTATAAAAATATTATCTAGTTTAATACACGATTGGCGCTTACACAAAGGAATTTAAAGTGGACTATATATAAAAGGAGCCATAATAATATATCGCAATCTCGTTCATTAAAACGTTCATTTTCGCCAAAAAACAACCTTTTCATTGGCAATGAGGAATAAATTTGAGATAACAATGTAAAATTAATTACGATTTAAAAGCGTATGCATTAAGCCGTGAGTGCTGGGGTTCGTACGAGTAATTAAGGAACATTCACAACCAAAGACAATATTCTCGTTTGCGAGCAACTGACACGATGTAACGTGCAACAGACCTTTACACTTCACTTATTTAATATGGAAAACTAACCAGCATAGTTTTTAATTTTTAAGTGCATGTTAAACGGTGCATCACGCCTGTAATCATCGCAGGTATAGGCAGTGGAGTGTATTACACTCCCATGTTTCACCAGCTACGTTTACCCCCCCCTCGGAACAAGTGGTCAGCCTATTGCCATGGACCGTGCACAGATCCGAATGTTTTCAAATTCTTTAAACGCCTTTTTTTTCGTGTTCCCAATATTAAAAAAAAATTTAAATATTAGAACTTTTACGAAAACAATATGACTTGCTGTAATGATGGAAGAACACATCGCGAGGAAACCTGTCTTACAATTCCACATAACATTCTCTAAGGCATGCGACGTCTGCCCATCTGTACTAAGCCAGCCTGGCGGACCATGGCCTTTAACCCTTCTCATTCAGAACGAAAACCTATGTTCAATAGTGAAACGGTAAAAACATTGAACGATTTTGATGATTAAAATTGTAAAATAATAATTTAATACAGACGTGTTCTGGAGTGTGGACAATGCCTTGGACGCCCTCCGGCTACGTGGAGTGACGATATACGCAAAGTGGCTGGCAGCGGTTGGATACGAAGAGCTGAAATCGAGCTCTATGGCGTGCTATTGGAGAGGCCTATGGCTGATAATGATGAATATGACGATGATGATGATGATGATGATGACGAATTTAATATAGCAGAGGATCTGTAAAACGGGTTGATGATAACTAAAACAGTACGAGATCATGGAATGATAGTTCAAAAACACATAGAAGTAACAAAGCAATTGTGGACTCTAAATTAGACCACTGAGATTGTAGAGCTTTGTGCGACGATGCTAAATCTAGAACAATGTCGAATTACAGCAGAGTGGAATTATCAAGTGTGTAATGGACGAGTTGCAGCTTCATAAAGAAACGTCCACAGTGCAAGACAATATACTCATTTGGGTCTAAATACTGCGGTGTAGTGTGCATCTAGCTAAAGAAACTGCTTTTGATGTATCTTAGGTTATTTTTTATTACATTTTGCTTAAATTATTGTGCCATCAGGCCAGTGTATTACGGGGTAAGCAGAGAACATCGTTTGCCAAGTACCTTTACAGAACTGACATGCTTCTTCTATATAAAATAAATTAGAATGTACTTAAATTAGGTTATTATTATTAAAAATGTTTACAGTTTTGATTACTAGTTTTCAACTTCAGTACCTATATTAAAACGAACGCGTAGAGAACAATGCAATAGTTACCTAATTACATTTTTGTATACAAAAATGTGCGAAATGTATGAATTTTCAAGCGCGAAGAGGGCAGTAGAGTCAAGGTTCTGGTAAAGCACCGTTCACACTATGCGATAATACTGTCATTTTCGATGAATTTTAGTATCGTACAGTGTAGAACGTGAATTAGCGTGCTTTGTATAATAGTAGATAATAATAAATGACGAATAGGAAGTGTCATATTTGAAATTATGTCAGGTAAATTTAACAAATAACCGAAAATATTTAACTATTTTAAATACTTCAACATTAGAATATCCTACTATTAAATGTTTCGTGAGTTATACACATGATTAAATATGTACCGGCTTAACTCACGTACGTTTTTCGGGATGGCCCGACTAGTTTCGGACCTGTA
>DWJK01004293.1:0-12158 GCA_018248815.1 Croniades pieria auraria
CTGAAATAATAATATACATCCGCAAAAGCTTGTACGCAAACAGTATTTAAACTCTTTTGTATTAGTCAGTTATTATATTTTACTTAACAAAAAATAAGCTTTGAATTTTAAAGTGAAATATTTTCCCTTGCACAGTCGGTTCTTCTTGAGCACGACGTGATATACCCGTGACGATTTACAAATCATGTTTATATATTTTAAGCAAATATAATTAGGCCTTTTTAAATTAATAAATATTCCATGGGATGTAAACGTAACTGGTGAAACGTAGGAGTGTACTACATTCCTCTGCCTACCCCTTCGGGCATTACAGGGGTAATGTTACGTTTAAATTAATTTATTAAAAAATAATTCAACCCGAATAATGTTCATAATGCCGTTAAGTCACTCGAGCGGTGTTCATTAAGCCGACGTTTCCGTGATCTCTAAGTTGTGAATTATCCAAGAAACTGACGAGATATTTAATAAGTTTACATAAGAGTGATATGTAATCAGAACAGGCACCGCGCGGCCGACATCCAACATTCTCACTGGCGTCGCATTTTTTAATAAACGCACTTGTAAATATGAATAAATTTTTAGCACTGATTTACGAATAAAAAAATATGTTCTTAAGAGTTGTAATACATTTACCTTATTTGAGTGTTACTGCAACTCGGTGTGTCCACCACCACCTGCGTGTGCAATAAGAAGATAATCCCAGGCCGCCAATATAATTAAAATCCTTACCGCGGCAGTAATAAAAGCGAAGTTTTTCCATTAACTCTGCGTGCTGTACCGGTCCAACCGTAAAAGGACAGATTTGTGGACGAGGTTCGTAAAAAACAATTATCTTACTCAATTTTGGTCCTTGTTGAGTCTCAATTTACTGCTAATTTATGACAGATTCGTATCAGCGCGTTTCCCCTTCTGTAATATTGTGTGCACACCGACGAACTTTAATTATGGCTGGGTAGCTACTTAAAGGTTCTAACTTGTAAGGTCATTTCTATCCGCGAAGTTCGCCATACAGTTAAACGTTTAGGTTGACGAACATTGCTGCAGGGCCAGTAGCCCAAATTACATTTGTTGATTATTTTTAAAATAAAGTTTTTAACGCCTTAGAAAGTTACGGAAGAAATGGTAAGTAACATGGCTATCCCGGTATTCAGTATTCAAACATTATATGTAAATACATTAAGTTTTGGTGTGTGAACATTGGTCACGTTAATAAGATCTCGTAATTTAATTGTAGGTATTACTTAAAATGAAAAGATATTTTTACTAAAAAGAAAAAAATGTTGTAAAGTTACAAGGAAATTATTGTGATAAATAGAGTACATCAGAAACTTGACATTAAGAAGCATCTGCTCGTCAGTGTAACCATTAACATTTGTCAAACCATGCTTCAATTTTCATTAACTTTTTAGTAGCCTTTAATACTCTTTAATCATACTGGTACATAACGCACTCTTAAACAGTAATACAAGAGTATACGTTTAGGTATGTGGTGGCTTTGACTAACATATGTATTTTTTATTTATATTCATGTATATTTCATTGGTATTATCTTCCACGTATATTGTTTGTTTTTCAGTTCCGTACTAATTTGTTGGTGGATATGGTTTCATGTCATGGTGTATTGCAGTGTAACCCGCGAGGCGAGATGTTCGCCAGCATCTCGAGCTCTATCATGGAAAAGTTTCGATTTGACAGCTCTATCAGTGGCGACAGTAGCTTGCAGGTTCGCCTCGCTTTGCTCTCAGTGTTTCCTTTCCTCTTTGGTGTTACTACTTCCGCATACCACATAACGCTACAACATACACTACATCATTTATTTCATTAAACCGTATTCATTTTGGTGTTTATGTGTTATTAATGTTATTAAAACTATAATTCGTTTTTTTATTAATTATTATACGCTTACGTATGCCATGCACCTTTTATATGACAACGCCATCTACAATTCAACGTAAGAACTTCTGTGTTACACTATAATTATCATCATATATGTGACTTAAAATTATGATTCACGTTGTGGTGACTTTGATTTTTTTTATTTGATAATTATTGTCCTTTTTATGCTACGTTTTTATAATTAGGACAAGAGTTAGAAATTCCAGAACTATGAATAATAACCGAAAATCATAATATAATGAATTGTATGCTTATACATAATAATTATAATATTGCTTAAAACACCACCATAAATGTCATAACAGCGTGCTCTTTGCCTTATAGGTAATTCATCGTTTATGTTAATACAGATCTAATTATCGACAGGGTGGACGTTTATGTATCTAAAGAATGGAATTAAGATTTATTTTATTATTAAGGTGTCATTATCAACAGATTTTTTCTAGTTACCCGATACTTCATTCCGCAATTTGTAATTTAACTTTAAACAAAGCAGTCTAGTTCCATATATTAAATAGAATCATTGCATTATTATTAGTTCCGCGTAACGTCCCGGGAGGAGTCAGATGGTAGACTAGCATATACAAATAGATGGAAAGTCCGAAGTACTTGGCTCGCATTCACAACTAGTCTTCCTATACTGAGCCCCCATAGTACGTTCAGTACGTTGTCCCACGGGATGTGCGAGTAGTAAAGATAAAATAAGAGCACTGTCCATGTGTGTGTAAGTGTTCACACCGAATTGCGTCAATCGTTCAAACTACGCTCTTTGCTCCCCCGCCCCAGCGCCGCCCCTCCGCCGTCCGTGTGCGAGTGCGCTATATTTATGTCCCGGCGCTGTGTGCGCGTGCGCACCCTGTGGCCATGTGTGAGTTGCCAATGAAGTCTCACTTGTTCTCAAACTGTAGAAGTTTCCCAACGTCAGAAAAGATTTTGGAAACTTTCAGTGTGCAGGGCCAACGAACTTTACCGATAGCGTACTTGGAAGCCTTGAATTTAATAACTAATTTACGCATCGTTAACATTTGTTTGTGTTTGTAATTGCATCAATTAGGCCTGCGTTCATTTGTTCCCTTGGGGTTTGGTTTCTTGACGCCCACTTATGAGTCGATATAACAGTCGTGATCGAATTTTCGTATTGAAAAGAAGTAGAGGTTAATTACTGCGGTGGCCCGTATTTAATATTGAATTCGTCAATGAACTTTGAGAAACGCAGGCGGTGGCTAATATTAAAATTAATATCCTCGCTGCCCCAGTAGCGCCCAGGGCGTCGGAAGGGAAGTCCGCAGTATCGTGTATTTTGTTGCAATGAATTTAATCGCATGTAACTTTTTAAATAAGGTCACACCGGGATCTTTACTGACTCTGTTGATTAATTGCGTGTGTGTGAGATAACGTTATTGCCAAACAATACAAAAGTGTTTAGAGTAGTGAGAAGTGGCGAACGTTTTATATTAGAACGACTTCTTAAAGAGTGACGTATGAGGACAATTTATTTGAGACAGCGCTATAAGCGGTCACGATTGAAAATGGGTGTGACCGAATTTGATTGGGACTCCTGTAATGGATATTATTCAGTAAGTTGCAGATGAACATGTGATTCTCATTTTGATCTTACTAGATATATTTTATTTGTGTTCTACGTTGCCTGTAATATACTGTTTCTGTCGTGATAGGGCTAGTTTGTTTAAAATGGCCAAGATTTTTATGATTTGACAGTGCAGACGCTTTACGAGCCTCCGCAATATGTGTTAGCTGCCCTACCCTCGTAATAATTGATAATTACAAAGTAACAGCTAAAAGTTATACAGACGTAGTAAAGTTTCCTCTCAGAATAAAATGGAACATTATAGTGAGTAGCTGTTTGATTTGTGACCTCATATTTAGCAGGAAGAGTATTAAATTGATGATAACGCTTGCATCGTGTGTCATGCCCGAGCTCGGAGTGTGGCCAATCATATTATGCTGAAACACTGACACTTTTTATGCTAAATATCTGTAACACTACTTGTAGATGTTTAGTGAGTATAACAGTGGAGCATTTTCGATTCTGTTATGACGATGTGTTCTGTACAACTTTTAAGAAGTATCGGCTACTTAATTAAGTTTCAGTTCGAAGAGTGTCCAGAATAATCCGTTCTCGGTGCAAATGTTTGTATTCCAACGAACGCCCGCAACGTTTCGAAATCTCCGGCCCCCATTACAACCGCAGACGCACATGCACTTACTTACACATGTAACGTTCCAATTTTAATATTACCGAAACACTCCTAAGAGAAATTCTGCGTCAGATATCAAAAGGAATTTATTCGTATGCTCATTAGCAATGTACTATGTAAATATAATGAATTGTTATTGTTAGTATTGACTTGTAAATTAACTAATTGTATTTACGCTCGTTTAGGGTGAAGAATCCGTCGGTTCGATCAACACGATGTCTATATGCAAATCGGAGCTCTTATTCTCTCCGGTGAAAGAGGGTGCGCATGGCGTTCATTTTAGTGTGGACAGTTTAGATTGTGAGTTGCCTACGGAGCAGGACCTCATACTGACTTGCCAAGCCAATAAAGATAACTACACCATCGCCTTCGAGGGCAGTCTCACCATTTACTCCGAGGACAGTGAGTGCGCTGAACCTGCCGTCATTCAAAAACATGGTAATTATGTAAACAAGATTAAAGATAAACTTCGACGTAAACAATGATCGCATGACATAATGTTTGCCGATTATAAAGCGGTGAATCATACTGTACCCGTATATATGATAAACCCATAGTTAATACTCTAATCATTTTTCAGACAAACTGGGTAAGAATATTTTATTAGAATTAGATAGTGATGAAAGAACGCGCAGGAATTTAGAATTACTAGAGCGATGTAAGAAATTAACAAATAAGCTAACGACCTCAATGGCCCGAAGTGATTTAGGATTAACTACGTGGAGTAAGCTCAAAAAACATAGTGAAACACCTTTAAGAAGGTATTTATCATTTTGGTATTCATTTCCATTCAATCGAAGTAAACTACAATAAGCACCTATAACATTCCCTAATTGCTAATATAAATTTTAGGCACCCATCCGGAAACAACAATGAAGACTCACACGAATCGACTGATGTCACAACTGAAATGAATAGTTCTGTAATTAAAAGCCAGAGTTTGCCCAATTTGTACCGAAGAAAACTCATGAGTAGCTCTATAAATTCCGCAGCGCTTAGTAATTCGACGGTTCGTATCTAAGCTGTATTGTAAAGTATTTTTTTTAACTGACTACACATACTGCTAATGCTAATATCCTTTTTTTTAGGTTGACTCTTTCACCGCGAATCATAAGCTAACTGGCAATTCAACGTGCATGAAAGTGTATGACGTCTCCCATAATAGATCAACTCACGGGAGTCAACACTCTGAACCTATGAGCACTTCTTCCACAGAAAATCAAACATCTTCAGAAAAAAGTCAACCAAAACAATCATTTAATTTGGTAAAACTATTCATGAAGCAAAAAAGCATAAGTAACGATGGAATTGTAGGTATGGATCAGTTAGATAGATCAGAGTGTTGGCCATCAAGTTCGGGGGGTGAAAGTGGCGAATCGATGGGCGAGCAAAAACTCGTGGATTCAAAATCCATTTCAGTAGATAGACCTCAAGCTGAGTTGCCATGTGACGCTGATGATAATGCGTTAGTAGTTTATGATGAGGTTAGATCTGTTAATCCATACAACAGAGTATACGATGAAGTAATCGAAGAAGAAGAGAACCTCGACGGTGCCAAATTAAGTGGTAGTGAGTCAAATTTGTATGCCGTTGTTAACAAACCGCACATCAAGAGATCTAATATAAACATAAATAATAGTCCATGTAAAACAAGAAGTAGAAAATCTTGTTCTTCACAATCATCAGCTACAAGTGTGAGCATTTCAAGTTGTTCAGAATCAGACGGCACACAAGTTACGAGGATGAATAAGGTACTGTTGAGAGAGTCCTGTGATCATAAGTCCACATCAACGCATCTAGAAGCAGTTACACTGGATAAGAGTATGCAAACGTCAAATATCCATTCCTCAGTCATTTGTCATGAAAGAGAACTTCTTAAAATAGTGGAGCCTTCGTTCTTAGAAAAATTAAAAGAGGGGGATTGTGAAAAACCCGTGTTTGTTCTCTATCCGAATTATACACTGCCAGACATTAGTTTCTTAAATGGTAGACCAAATATTTACTTAAACCCGTTGAAAGTAAACATTTCTCCAAAATCTAACGAAAGTAAGAAGGCACGAATGCAAGTGAAAGGTAAACGGCCGTTCTCGTGCAATGATGTAGAGATTTTAAAGAAAAAGGGCTTAGGTCACATAAAGGACTGGGACTCACTTAACTTTTTATTGCCTGTTGAATGCAAACAATTGTTATCAGAATTGCCGGAGTTGACACAAATAAAAGAAAAAGAGGGTGTATCTAAATATAGCGATAAATACTGTAATTCGTCACCTTCATGTAAATCTAAGAATCGACCAACGAGTTGCGAGTGCAATATTTTAGCCGGCAACAATACTGCAGTATCTTCCAGTTCAAGCACGGCTACTCAACCGTCTTCAGGTTACCGAGGTTCATCCACTATGTTGACGGATTCATCGGCACAGAACAGCCCCGCGCCTGCTGCAAACTGCAATCCGTTATTCGTTTATCGTTACGATAGCGCTACAAGCTCAGAGGCTAGTTGTGTCAACAATGAAGGACAGAGAATTATTCCCACTATACCGAAGCGATCCTTGTCATTGGCTGATCAAAATCGAATGGCCAAACAAGGTGAACTGGCACCTCCGAGGCCTCCGTTACCAAAGAGTATATTACGTAAATCCATTGATAAAACTCGCAAGTCAACTAGTCATACAAAACGATACAGTATGTTTGAAATGGACGAATTAATACAGGATCCCATTGTTTGTGCTACGGCTGCAGTTGAACATAAAACTAAAAGAAGGTCGTTACAAGAACCCTATTATTTACAAAATCAAAATCTCGATTATAGAAAGAACAATGATCTAGCAGCCAAAAGGTTATCGCAACAATTCTTGGATGCTGCCGAAAAAGATGCTGATTATAATGAATACTACCAAGACGAAGGTGTTGGCACAGAAAGTAGCTTGGAATCGGGGAAATCAAACGAAATTAAGTTCCATAGACCACACACGCCACCTTTACCAAAACCTAGGACGAAGAAAATGGAATATATCGATTTTCCGCCTCCAGGAGCTCTTATTAGTAGCGCTGATTTGCAACAATTAGAAGAATTTCTGAAACAAAGCGGCTTTAACTGCCAAAATATGGACGAATGGGATCAAAATCAAGTTCAAAAGGTAAGAAGTCAGGTTACAAAGTTTCTCCAAATGAAACGTTCCCAAGAAGAGAATCAAAGATCCACAGATTCTAGCGCTAGTAGTTATAATAGCAAAAAATCTGTGAGTTTCGCGCAAAAATCAGAGGGCAAAACAGAGGGTCAACCGTCTCAAGTAAAAGCTATAGAAGAGCTTAAGGTAGTCAGTCTTGCAACTCCACCAAATTCTCCTAACATTTCTGCGGTGATTGCACAAAGACATTATCAGGTAAAAGTATCTTTTTTCGTCTACATCCCCCCTCGCATCACATTGCCCGTTGATTTCTGTGAGTATCTTTAGTTTCCATTTTATTTTTATTTCTTGCAACAAATTTCCTCCACACCTCCAACCTAGTCTTTGGATGTTTTCACAGCGCTATATTTTTTCTTAGCACATACGACGTGGTTGTCCTACGCCTTTTATTCTTTAATTTTTCATGTGCCATTATTCTTTAAATCCTTTGCTGCATATTTATTACATATTTGTAATGATCAATCACTATTAACTCATTAAATTTTAGGCGAAAAATTTAGCAGAGATACCTATTTGCGAAGAAGGTGAAGTGAGTCCGGATGAATTTGGAACTCCCACGTTACCTGAAGGACGCGTTAAATATGATTTTATGGATGTGTCACAGAAAAGAGGTTCGTATTTAATACAAGTATGTACAGGAGCACAAAGCTAGATTAATATAGAGGAAAATTAATTGTTATAATTCTTAATACTTTTAGCTCTAGTCTCAAACGTTACGGACGCTGTAGAAATGTTAATCCAGCACTTCTCGCCAGCCACCGACCAGGCCGAGCTGGCGTTCTTAGGAGATTCGAAGCAGTCACCAACGTGCGCTAAAATCGCTCTGAATGCTTTGTGTCCAGCGTTGTACGCGATATTTAGAGATGGCCTGAAAGAGAACATCGAGACCTCATTTGGAGCTGTCAATAACTCCGTATGGCAAATGGTAGAAGCAACAGCTAGACAAGGTATAGTAACAGCTATGGGCAAACATTAGATACTTAAGTTACGTAACATATGCAATACTTAATCGTATCATTTTTAATACGATTAAACATTTACTATTTCAGGTCCAATAACTAAATCTCTTAACGAACTGGTACTGAGAATTAACAGCGAAGATGCGGTTACCGAAGGACTGGTTAAGTTTAACGCATTCATTTTGGGTCTTCTAAAGTAAGTAATGCAAATTGAATTACATGTCTATTATTTTAGTTCCATATTTTGATTACTAATATACGTTCCTTATTACGTAGCGCGCAATCCGTCGATGCCTGGGTCTCATATGTCAGGACGAGGGAATCGATCCTGGCGAAGCATTACGGTCCTGATTCCCTAATTCTGGCAGGATGCATCGGGGATCCGCGGTGTAGAACCCTCTTGGATACTTTACTAGCCAGCCTCGAGCCTTTGAGACTACTGCCCTTTTCTCTGGATCTCATGTTTGAGATGCGAGAACTGCACAGAAGCTTTAAGAGAATCGAGAACGACATGAGAGCAGCCAGCAGGGTATGTTGATCTTTAGGTTTCCCAAAAGTAACAAGTCATGAAACTCGTAATATTATTTGACGTAGCTATAAGTCCTACACGAGCATTCATACTATATGAATACCTATCGATTATCGCCTCGAATCTAAGCAAGTATCGCTTTATTTGCATTTTATTGTTTGTTGCATGTGCTTCGAAATCACATTTCACAGCAAACAGAGACAAATTCGGCGTCTAATTTCGTACACAGCTTTCATAAAATGCAAATAAAGGTACGATTAGCTGAGCGACGTCCGCCGCCGGGCGCAATGTCGAGGACCTTCTCCTGTTTACATTCGACTAACGCTGCATAGCATGTTGCATGATGTTAAAAGACTTTCATGTATTTAACAGCCCACCTCGATTAATACTCCGCCACTAACACTCAACCAGCGGAACCTCCTGAAGTTGGTCCGTTCGATGCAGTCGAGCGGCCTGTCCAGCGACGATTGCCAAACCAGCGTTATTATGCGACACAAGGAGCCCAAAAATAAAGAACCGTCCACTCCCGACCTGCTGAACGATTCGGCGAATGTAAAGACCACCTTGGAAAAGAACAGACCTCGCTCGTGTGTCAACCCGACCACCATCGGTTACGACATATGCCCGAACAACAGCCGGATCGACTTAGAAAACAACAGGCGTTGGTCGGGTGTTCAGCTGGGCTCGAAGTTAATGCAAGCTTTCGATCGTCTCGTGTTCGATGACAGCGACGATTACACAGATAGCTTAGAGAACAATAAACCCTCCGCCAAACCTGCCGGCAATGACTTGAAGGTAACTGGGGGCCCTTGCGTGGATAATTAATGTGCTTCGTAGCGGCTTGTTCATTTGTTTTCGTCGATTTTGCGTCCAATTTCCATTGTCGTTGTCGGCGTGTGCTTATTGCTTTTATATTTTTCCTTTTTGGCCTAGTCCGAGTTTTATGTTTGGCCTTACCTGAAACTTAGTTTTGTGTGCACCATGACATTTAGTTTTCCCCTTATATTTAAAGGGCATTTATTGTTTTATAGGACTTACTTTTGTTTTAAAATACATATATAGCACATTTTGGTTGTCAACATGTTGATTATAATGTAAGCAGAAACCGCAAAACAACACCCTCGTGGTTCTGCTACAACGCGATACGCCATCCGTCATTCGATGACGCATCGCCACCGGCCGCGATGTACTCCGCCGAAAATGTCTGTACACTACTATAAATTCTGGGAAGGTTTCCAACTGGGAAATACCTATCGAACCGAGCCGGAAAAAGAATCGTCTCAGTACCGAGTATCAAAATTGAAAACTACAGAGATTAATGTGTCGATTTTAATTTGTTAGCAACGTGCATGGCGCTGTCGAGTAATTAGCGAATACAAAAAGTAACAATAAGTAACTAAATGTTACAATGTACCTGCAATTCTAGTATCGCACATGAATTTGGTAAAGATTATGGGAAAGGAAATACAGTCATTTGAAGGGAACTACATAAAAATTATCCCACATGCATATAATAGAATAGGACATGAAAAAGTTCTTTGTGTCGCCAATCGTCACGCACGAACGTGCAGAATGTTCTCGAAGAGGTCTAGCGTGTTCGAGAGGACGGCTATGGGTTCTAAAAAGCTAAAAAAATCCTTCAGTCTGAAGTGACTTACATAATATGTCCGCGTGTGTTCTTCTGCAATGTAAGAGATTGCAGTACTAACCGACTTGTAAGTTACGGAACAATAGCACCTATGTATAATAATGTAACGTGGTATGGTTCTAGCTGGAGAGTAGTGGCGAGGAGCAGTGGCGGCCGGGCTCGGCGAGCAGCGCGGCCAGCGGCAACACGGGCGCCGGCAGCAACAACTCGGGCGGCAAGTTCCGCCGCCTGCAGCTCAAGTGGGAGCTGCTCAGCAACGCCGAGAGCCCCGGCACTCCATCAGGTACATGGCTAGTCTTTACATTCGTCAATTGCGTGGTGGAAAATACTACTAGACAAATGACGATAATTTTGAAATCGATTGGAATCAATCGATGTTTTTTTTTTGTTCAACCAATGTGTAATACGAATGACGAATTTAGCAATGTGTGGCGCTCTGCATCGGCCAATAGTCTATCTTGTACTTTATTTATATAATACCAATTAAAGGATGTGTTTAGTCGTCAATATGATTAATAACATTTTGCAACTGTTTAGATGTAATACTGGAATTGATGCATTACGTGGTACGCCCAACTGGCAGTGTCACTAGCCTTTATTACAACAGCAGTGTGGAGATGTGTGCGGATGACGAACTTATCACATTGTATATTTATAAACCGATATCTGTAAACAATGGCCGACGTTGCCTAAACTGACATTGGCTCCGGAATAGGTGACTTCCATAGCTACGTCTGCGTATATAACAGGTGCCGCTAGCAAAACCTTGGAATTTATCCGAATGTTTCATTGGATATTGTCGCACAAATATCTGTTAAGGTAACTAGACGTTGTTGCCACATGAATTGCTATGTGCCGGAATCTTTTTAAATAACTTCATGATGTTAATTCTGTTTTGATTTATCGGCATCCTTCCAAATGTGTCGCTTCTACCTTTCTAGCCGCTTTAATATCAGGTACATGATACTTAATATCTATCTCTACATAAACAATAATTATTTCCCTTGAACAGTTGTTGTGTTTTACCTGTTTACTGTCCTTAACCACTACTGAGTAATTCTGATATCCTTATATTGCAAGTACCGCCCCACGCTTGGCGTAGCTATACCGTGTGTTGGCGCAATGGTATCAACAACGAACAATGATGCTGTCCCGGGGGAACAAATACTTCCTTTCAACGATATAGTTGTTTTAATTCTATTGCATGATATTGTTTCCCAGATGTGTTAAGGTTCGTTTGGAAGAAAATTGCAAGTATTGCTGGAGTTCAGTGTTAAACTGACAATAACACGTACACTGCCGGTCAAAAGTTTAAGACCACTAATAAAAATGTTTGTTATGGGAAAATATTGGTGATAAACAGTAATCTGCACATCTGCATAATCTATTGTTTATAAAGATTGCTTTTAGGCAATCTCTTTTGTAAATAAGTCGAAGTAAGAGCAATAAACAAGCATTATTTACAAACTTCAATGTGAGCCGAGGAAGAGCTAGTCCGATATAATTGATTGTAAAATTTTTATTACCTCATTACCGCAGCTGACGCTTATTTAATTTTAGATCAACTTACAGTGCAATTGTTCTAAATTCTTAAAAGTATCATAGTATTTATTTTAACCGAGTATTTTCATGGTTATCTATAAATATCCGCAGTTAGTCTGATTTTGTGATTCCTACAGTCAAGACGTCTCTAAAATGGGAAAAGTTTGCGAAATTAGT
>DWJK01004294.1:0-12158 GCA_018248815.1 Croniades pieria auraria
CTCGGAGTCTGGATTTGTGCCCAGTGTATGGCAATAGGCTCACCTTCTATTCTTAGGGACGTAAACGTAACTGTTGAAACGTGGGAGTGTACTACACTTCTCTGCCTACCCCTTCGGGATTACGATTCAGGATTATTAATACATATATTGCGTATATATGTGCAGTGTTCTTAAATAGTGCAGTTTTAATTGTTAATGGTTGTGTTGGATTATAGGACCCGTCGTCGCGCGCGCGGCAACTGGTGGTACCGTCGTGGTG
Organism: Croniades pieria auraria; assembly: GCA_018248815.1. Taxonomy (NCBI): domain Eukaryota; kingdom Metazoa; phylum Arthropoda; class Insecta; order Lepidoptera; family Hesperiidae; genus Croniades; species Croniades pieria. The sequence continues at coordinate 260 of DWJK01004294.1, forward strand.
AGGCGCAGCTGGCCGTGCAGCTGTACCGGCGCGCTCTCGACGCGCTGGACGAGAGCGAGGGTGGCATCTCCGATCCCACGCCCAGCGGTGAGATGGCGCCTACTTCGGATGCCTTGCAGGTGGGCCTCACACAAATGAAGCCTTTCTATAACCCCATAACACAATTTATATTCTAGTTCCTTGAAAGGTTTGGGTGGATTGCAAGAATAATTGGGCTTCGGTTGAGCCACTGATTTGGCAGTATTCAAAATAAGTGTAATAAATTATCCGTCGTTGCCTGCTCGTTTCGATATCCGGAATTGATCTGTAACAAATCCTATTGCTCTAGCCACAGCCGAATCGCTTTTTGCATTGTATTGATATAAGTGATTGTCGTATACATTGAGTTATGTTGAATGCTAACCCGCTATCCAGCTCATCGAGTTACATAGTATTTGTAAGTGTTTACATTTATGTTTTTGCTTGTTTCCTAAATTTAGTTGTTTCTTACTTTAAGTGTTCAAAATACATGCTCAGAGAGATATTGAGCAGTGTCTATTTAATATCATTTCTGATCATGCGACGTTTGTTATTTACAGTTAACTATTTATTGTGATATAATAGTATGTTTTGACATACAATTTCAGGCGCTGCTGGAGGAACGCTTGCGTGTACACAACAACATGGCCGCCGCTCAACTGAAGGCCGGCGCTTACGAAGCCGCCTTGCAGGTATTGCGCCGTTGCACTTAGAATACTTGCAGGCGTGCGCCTGTAAGTATTCTAAGTAATATGTCGGTTGAATATGAGCAGGACATATTTAATAAGAATGTTACTCATCGTAAGATATACATGTACATAGATCGCGGTAGTGTTATACGTTTTAGTAGGAAAATAATGAGAGCGAAGAAACTTTTCGGTTTTTTCGCAAAATAAAGAATACACAAGGGCGCGCATGTACGAGCGGTGGTGTCGCAGGCGGTGACCCTGGTGCTGACGTGCCAGCCGCGCAACGCCAAGGCGCTGTACCGGCGCTCGCGCATCCTGTCCGCCACCGGCCGCGGCGCCGAGGCGCTGGCGGCCGCGCGCGCCGCCGCCGCCGCCGCGCCCGGTACCGCCGCCCGCACGGCGCCACACATTCCTTACTAACTAACTAGATGACATTAATGCGATATGAGCGTGTCGCCCGCCCGTGGCCAGGGGGGACCGACCGACTCTACTTTCCAGTGCCCTTGCTGTAAAATTTATTTTTTATAAATATCTCGTGATATTTTCACACGCGGCTGACTGAAAATGGTCAGTGCCTGTCCTAGCTCCTGAATGGCTGTGTGAGTGGTGTGTATGGTAAGATAATAGACTCGTTAAAGACTCACACATATTCATACGTCATTATATAAAAACGACTTAAAACAAACCTTCTCAAAAACATTTCTTTACCAATTCCTTGCTTGTTTATCTCATTCGCCTCCTATACAATTTACAATGAACTTTTAATAACTAATTTTAAAAACAAATTTCCCTGAAGATGACTCTGCTGCCCGCAAAGAACTTCAGCGCTGCGAGCAAAAGGCCAACAGAGACCGGTCTTTGGAGCGACGCCTCGCGAAGCGTATGTTGGGCACAACCGACCAGCCCAAGGGGAGCTCCCCCGATAAGAAACCGTCTAGGACCAAGGTAACGTAGTAAAGGTTTTGTTCTCGCATTGCCATATTAAGTTTGAGTGCTATTATTAAGATGTTGACCCGAGAGGTACATATGTAAATATGAGACAATTGAGGAAGATTTTCAAAATGAGTGATGTAAGTTATACATGTACTAACCACATAGAAAAAAATATTCTATTTTGAAACTCATATAGACTGATTTTCTGTGTACAAGTTATGATTTCTGTTTATTATGTTGATTTATGATAAAATTGTATTTCTCACATTTTAATTGGTACAACTTAAATTCATCATAATTGTTCAGAAAAGGAGTGTAATCAATTTTATTTATTACAAATTTACAGATGTTGGTGTGGGGCTCGCTGCTGCTGAGCCTGCTGGTCGGAGTGGCCAGTGTCCTTGTGTACCGCTACAAGATCCAAGTTCATTGACAAGGCGTTATCCAGTATTTTCAAACTGTAATGCATATTATAACCCTAAAATGATTCACACGGTGATAGAACATCCAATCAGTACCTATTTTAGTGCATATTGGCCATGCTTCCATATAAAAAGTTTTTTATGACACATGTTTCATATCAAGCATTTGCGCATCTGGTCTTTGCTTCCTATATATCGGTCACATATTTTTAATAGCTTATATTTATACTATACAGATCATAGTTATGGCTAGATACTAAATGTGTATATCTGTATTTCAACTTAACTTGAACAGGCACTTTTTGTTGGCTGTGCATGGTACATTATGGCTCATGAGTATGCAACGGTACCAATAAAATGCAAATAATAATATGAGATGTGCATGATTCGTGATCTCCCATCAGATGAAGAAGTTGTGAATAAAATATATGAGAAGTTTTATCTCTAATCATAATTAAATAATACAGAGTCCGAATAGACCACAGTGATAAGACATAATAATGCTAACAACACTCAACTGTTTGCAGCTACACACTATCTATATGCAATATTTACCTCGACTTTTCCATTCAATGTTTGCTTCCATCTATATTCTACTTGTGAGACTTTTTACGCTAATAATGATTGCACTGTGACTGTTTTAAAAAATAGCTGGAAGTCATAAAATATTATTTTGGAATATATTCAGATCTCTATTAATGTCTAGTAGTGGAAAGGTGCTTGAATATTTTTCAGCTTACATGAAGCATTCATAATGTTGGCAAAACTATACAAGAGTGTGACCAGTACCTTGCACATATCTGCCACTTTTATTGTCTTTTGACGTCAGATTGTAGGCTTTCTGATTTACCAATAGTAGTTAATTGAGCCCAGCAGATAAGATACTAATGACAATCTCCACCCTTAAATATGATAAATTCTGTTCTTAAATACATGTACACATGTGCATTATAACAGGGAAATGGAGCGGTAAAAAAACTCATCCATGGACAATATCTGTGACTGTTTTTTTTTTGTATAAAGGGGTAGGTTAGAATAATGTAGGTCTAAAACTAATGTATGATCATTGTATCATAGTATATTTTATGTTAAACTATAAATGTTATTATCATACTGATATTTACGCATGTATATATATATATATTTTGTAGAAGGCAGTGCCAAAATTAGGTTGTTGAGTTGGTAGTATTTTAAATTTTTAATACATCGGTTACAAAAATGTTCTTACTGGCAACACAGGCATTTATGAACCCAATCGAAATAATCAAGGTTTTAAAGCCTCTGCTGATGTATATAATACTTACATTGTTCTGGTTTTTATCATTAAATAAAAAAACTTATTTTTGGATACTTTTGTAGTGTAAGTAGTGAAAAAGAATTATTTTACGATTTGCATTCCGAAGAGAGTTGATCTTGTAATATTTTTGTTATATATAACGTATACATATTATAATTAAAAATATTGGTGCTTCTCTTTTGTTTTGCATTTTTTAGTAAATAACGCAATGTGAAACTTTTCGAATTAGCATTTATTATTTTCTTGTATTTATTTCAGCATAGTAATTCTATTTTTTCACAGCAATTCTGCCTAAGCGTAACTAAATTGATTATTACAGAATAAAATCTTTTTTATCTGTACTAAAGTATATAAAATTTTTGATAACAGTAATAGTAAAATATATGTGAAGTGGTCAGTTATTTAAAGAGACCTCATTTTGGTGTAGGCATTAATCCTTGTATTCATTTAATAAAAATATGGTACACTTGTACCGCCAAATACGACTGTGTTTTAATCGAATTTCCTTTTTATTAATATTTACTTCTAACATATTCGTAGCGAGATCCGAATAAGTAGACAAAACCAAGTATTTCTATCAAATTAAAGGCGACCTAAGAGGGTCAGGTCACGAATACTATTAATAAACGAACGAACTTATGATGGCTTGGATGGATGCAAATGAGACAGGAAATTTGTCAGAACTGCAGTTGGTGAACATCTTTAGTTTCTGCCACCCTAAAAATATGTACCTATATACATTTGCATATCCTGTACTAACATAATGTTCTTTCTTTATTGCCGCAATGACCAGTTCCTTTTTAATTTAATTTTATACCACTTTCTGGAAATAATAGTCTTCCAATATTATGCTTTAAAACTTTAATCATATGATTACAAAAAGCGGCAATGAATAGCCAGTTTATTCATGATGTTTGCAATTGGCACAGATTGAAACTGGAAGTCTATCTACCTGACAATATAAACAATTATAATATTCCATTGAATTATATACTGAAAGCTAAAAATGTAAAAAAGATAGGTATGTATGGTAAAAACATTTTTATTTTACCAAAATTTATTTTCAATATATGGCGTTTATCATTACTATATCAAACGAGGAAGTTTGTTTGATTCGATACAAAATACAAGGAATGTTTATTTTCATGTATCCTACTAGTTTCATTTTCAATCAGAATTTTGGTAACTATATCATTTGTTAATTATGAATTAAACTATAATACATTCATTATAAACCCATCATCAAGACAATGACATCATCTGGACCACATCAAATGATTATAATGTGTTACAGTGCAAATGCTCAATATATACCTACAATATTGAGGATAACTTCATTTATAATTAGCCGTACAAATTTGGCACCATTCCAATAATTTACAAAAATATAATACTAATAAATTAACATCTATTCACTATATCAGTCATTGAGTTCTTGCTGCGAACTGTATAGTTTGATTTTGAAGAACAAAAATATGTGTGAATTAAGTTTACAAAAAAAAACAAAATTGACCTTTTTCTTTCATTATCATCATCAGGCTACCTAAGTCTACTGTGGACACAGGCCTCCTCCAACCGGCGCCATCGCGCTCTGTCCTCGGCTTGTTGCATCCATCATTTTCTTTCAGGGGTACCCGACCATGTGCATTTTGTATTTGGTTAGTAACAAAAACGTTTTTTCTGCACTAGTACTATAGTGCGCTTTTTTAAGCTTGTGCGACTTTTTTCTTTTAAACAGCCACTTAAACATTTATAAAGTAAGGATAGTTGACTGATATTTCATGTAAAACATTCCATTTGTCAAACTTTTCTTTTAAGCATTTTTGAGGTATTTTTAATTTAAAAAATATTACACACTACTTATGTTTTAAGGGCGCCTACCTAAAATCACAATAAAATATAGTTTTGTTAAACGTCAAATCTTTATTGATTGTAAAAAGGAATTGACGTTTAATTTAAAGAAAGTGTGAAAAATGAATTATTGTAGCTCTTGACACACTAACTAAAACATAGAGATATTATATATAGAGTAGGGAAGACATACGGCTACCTGTGCGTGCGTCATCAGAAAGAGACAGAGATAGGTAGCCTCATTTGCTTTCTCTTTTTTTTCGATGGACAAATTTTAGGCTGGCTCCTCTAATCTACGTATATAACATCTATGAACTTTTTAGTTCAAGCCTGTCGCAAGCAATTTTTGCATTTACCATAAACACTTCCTGTTCATATTATATTCCTAAAAAATATTCACACCTTAGATTAAACACTTATAATAAGAATACTACAAATATTAAAATATTTTGGTAATCATGACATCCTCTTCTGTATATTATTATGGATAACTTAAAGTAAGCATTCCCGAAATGGGAAATATTGAATCAATACAACAGTATTAAAATAATAACAATAATTTATTTTTAAATGCATAAAAAAACATTTCACGGTCACGATCATGCGCAAGTAAACTATAAGTAAGGCAACATTTAATTCCTATAATTTATTATAGAAATATTCGAATGCTTGTAGTGTTGTTTGCCTTATTGGTTATCTTAAAAATAAATTATTGTTAACTTACAGCAAGTATTTAGAAAACCGTATGTAAGTACACGGGGTGTAAAAAAAAATGCCACAGTATCAAATATTATCAATGTCTCGTATACATCAGTGAGTAAAAATAAAAGTTTTCTCAGTAAATATTGTATGTCTAGAAACGGGGTACATGGAATTGTAGAAATTGAAAATATATTGAAATTTGATATATAACAACATCGCGCCTGTAATCCCCGAAGGGGTAGGCAGAAGAGTATCGTACAACCCCACGTTTCACCTATTACGTTTACGTTCTATGGAATAACAGGTGGTGAACCTATTGCCATACACCGGCACGATTCCAGACTCCGAGTCACTACTAGAAATTCTAAATTAGAAAAATCCAATAGTACCCTACCCGGGATTTGTACCCAGGACCTTCCGACCGGCAGTCGTGCTAGCAGCCACTTGATCAAGGAGACAGTCATATACAAGCAACATATGTCTGGTCTAGAATGGTTTCGTTAATATAAACAAATACGACTTATCATAATTTGTTATAAATACTGTAAATAATTAAATTGAAGAGGTTATAAAATAGAACGACATCTATGGATGTCATCAGATATATAAAAAAATAATTATCGATATTCGGTGTTCGTACAAATAAAAACAACGTCGACAAATTAATCGCAACTGAATCATTTGTATTCTGGAATGACAGATAAAATGAGCGATACAACACTACTGGTGAATCGTGGGAGTGTCCTAAGTCCCCTGTCTACCCGTTTGGGGAAATACAGGCGTGATGTTATTATATAATACAAGTGAAAGGCGATAATGTTAGAAGTCGAGTGATTAATATTGTTACAATCAGAATACTTAATGGTAATCACAGGCTGATTGTTATTAAGTCACAGTGAGGTCTTGTAGGTGATGGTCTTGGCGATCCAGCTGGTGGCGTGCGTGAGGCCCTCGATGAATGCGATGGAGGCCAGCGCCTGCACGCTGAACACCGTGGCCACGAAGTCGTACAGCAGCTTGGGCGAGAACACCGTCCACACGAACAGGTGGCGGCGGAACATCAGCGCCACGAAGCAGTACACGGCCACCTGGTACACGCGGTGGCATGCGATTATGTTGGTGGTGCGCCACACCGTCTGCAGGTACCTGGCGGTTCAACATATTAATTGAATAGAGAATTATGTTTGTTTAATCCTAAACTTGTTAATTCTTAGTCCCCGTCTATTCTCGCATGTGAAATAGGCATAACAATATGTATATTCATACACACGCTCGCACGCACCTAAGTACGTACACGCGCTTATGCACACACACTTAAGAACCACAATAAATTAAGAGCTATTCGCTTAATAGTTGACGAATGAAAAGGAACTGCGATTGTGTATTTTGTCACATGTTTATAATCTATTTAATATACTTGTAAAAATATAAAGGTCATCGCAAATTAAAATATTATCGTGATACAAATTTGCAAAGAATTTAAGCACATTTTTATTACTATGCCGTAGAGGACATGTAACATTTTTCAATTTGGAATTCGATAATGTAATATTTTTGTGCTCAGCGACCGGCCGGCCGCTCGGTCAGTATCGGTGTTATTTTAGGCAAACCTACGAATAAAATAATGCTACTCGAACAGGATCGATCGCACCACGACGGTGCCGCCGATAGAAGAAGCACGCCGTCGGCGCAAAACGATATCTTCGTGCTACTTCACAACAGGAACCGCAAAGTAAAGACGAGCGAACGGGTCGACGCAGGTGCGAGCACGCAAGGCCGGGCGGGGCTCACCCGGGCCAGCGGCGCGCGGCGGCGGCGCGGCGCGCCAGCAGCGCGGCGCCGGCCAGCGCGGCGCCGGCGTAGGCGTGCAGGCCCGTGCGCGCCGCCACGGCGCCCGCGCTGTAGGCGCGCAGCCCCACGTAGCCGGCGCCCAGCTCCACCGACGCCAGGCTGTTGGAGTTGCCCTGCGGGTGGAGCGCGCCTCGTGTACGCCGTCTTCCTACTTGACTTCCGTTCGTCGCTTCGTTACGGTCGCGCACTCGTTCTTTTATGTGAGTGCCGATGCGATTGAAACGTTGTAGTTTTTGTCATGGGCCCTGGCAGAAATCGACTGATGGACCGAATTTGAGAAAGAAATGAATGACTACCGTCTCGAGAGTACCGGACTGGCGACTCCACCCGGCGCTTTACAAATTCTTTGAAATAAAAACGTGAGTACGACGTTGATGCTAGTTAGAAAAGCTTATTAGTAATATTTAAACGACGAATTGTAATATTTTAACTATTAGTTATGTTTTCTAACACTAGGTTCACAATTACAAGAATTTTAATTATAATTAAATAATTTTTTTAAATATAATTGTTTATTATTATTATTAAATAAAAATATGAATAAACACGTTAAGATCACTCCTAATACACAAATAGAGAAAGATAGAAGAAAGAGGATAGATATAGAAAAGGAGAAAGAAACGAACAAAGAGAAATAAAAACAAAGAGAAACATATACACATAAATAAAATATATGGTAAATTATACTTGCCTGATAAAAGAAAAACAGAGATCCAATCCAGATATGCGACAACGTGTACCCGATGGAGTCCAGCGCTTCCGTGTCCTTATTCGACTTGATATCCAGCAGCTTGTGATCTAAACACTTGGTGACCAGCACACTCGTGAAGTATATACTGGGGACCATTATCACATTGTGGGGACGCATCAGTAATATTACTATGAGCATTAAATCATTCAACATGATATGTGACAGGGAACGCGCCAGGTTCAATTTGACAGCCTCCAAGTTCCATGGCTCCTCCATTTTGTCATAGAAGAAGTCTTCGTTCTTCACCTTGGGTTTCGTGTACTCAAAAATGCTTTTAGTATTATTGTACGGCCTGAGACCGCACCTGTTGAATATACCTGCATATGAGAGTATCTCGAACACAAACTGTATGATGAGTACTGTCCAGAATACATTGACGATGGTCACTGGGTCCCAGGCTGGCTGATCGGCGGGGGCCGTGTACCGGTAGCAGGCGATGCACGCAGTCGCCAGCACAGTGAACAGAGTGTGCATGTGGAATACGTTGTTCAGGTAACGAACGTTCCACAGACATATGCCGCAAGTGGCCAGTGTTCCTGTAACACGGCAATTAAACATTTATAAAGCAATGGCATTTGAATACATGTTGCACTGAGTATTTATGGTACATTTCATTTGACGGTTTATAAAGATATTATTGTCTTATTTATTATTATAATAAATTTGATTATTTCAATATTTGTTAACTTTAATAATATAATTCTTATATTATAAACTTAACGTATGAATGATATCTAACTTAATAGAGTAAACAGCAATGGCTGAGTGAGTTCATGACGGCATAAGAGAGAGTCACGCCGTGGTCGTCCAGGCTTAAGAGTTGGTCGTACCCTGAAGGTGAGTCTGCTGGTGTTGCACATTAAAAGTACTTACCGACGCCAAGGTGTATTTGAAGATACAGGGAGTTCTCGGGAGCATTCAACCAGTCCGCGGTGTCCGGCAGGAACAGCCAGCGATCGCCTGTTTGGTTCATCGTCCTCAAATACCTAAAGGTACACCAGACAAAATAGTTTTCAATGACTGCATGTGAAAGTATATATGGTACATATATCAAAAAGGCAATTTATAAAATCTTTGTCTGTCTGTTGGTTTTGGGTAATCTACGAATTGACTGAACCGATTTCGAAGGGCCTTTCACTGGCATATAGCTGATGTCGAAGGAAGTAACTTAGGTTATTTTCATATTAGAAAAAGTTTTAGGGTTCCGTACAAATTAAAACCCATAAGAATCACGGAACCCACTCAAATGAAGACGCGGGCATAGCTAGTACAATATAATAGTGAGATTTACCTACCTATGCAAAGCAATCAGAATGACCCATTTGGGGAGTAGATCCAGTCCTACGATGTTCATTCTCTGCTCCAAGGCCGGTTTCTCTTGAACCTCTGTGGCGCCCTTCAACTTCTTGGTGACGTACATCACAACGACCACCGACGTGCGGATCAGGATAAAGAACATTAACGTGTTCCAAAAGTAGTACCATGTCATATGCTCCTCTTCTATGAAACTGGTGCCGAAAAAGGTGAAAGCGTGGAACATCGTTCCCGCCACCAATAACCAGTCTATTGCGTTCATATCCCACAGCTGGGACACTTGGTCGGTATTTTCTATCCCCACTTTAATGATGAAGTAGCAGAGTGTGAGCGCAAAGCCCGCCGCGACGGGTGCTACGCCCCAAGCGCCCTCGAACGAACAAAACTGGCTCTTCGTTTCACTTATGAAGCAGGACAGCCCGAGGACGAAAGCTATCACAACGAACATAACTATGAAAGCGATGACTTTGCTCAGTTTCGTGACTTTATGCCTCCCCACGGGCACGGCGGTATTCTTGAGATTGAGCTCGGACTGGAGCGAGTACAAGGTGACGAATATTAACGCCGCCAGTATCTGAAAATAATATTTAAGTATTAATAATTCATAGCGCTTTAGTAGTTTGAACGTCATGGCAGCCAGGAGGCGTCAGTCACAGAATTATGTTTTGCTGAGTGTTCATAGTTATATAGTTGATATCACAATTATTTGTAACAATACAACATACTGGCTTTACAGGATTTCCTTTATAAAAAGAACAAAAAACTGTTATCGAAATTATTTTGTCATCGTCATCATCAGCCTACTTCCGTCCACTGCTGGATATAGGCCTCTCCAGTAGCACGACACTGAGCTCGATCTTCAGCTCGTCGCATCCAACTGCTGCCAGCCACTTTGCGTATCGTCACTCTACCTAGCTGGAGGGCGTCCTACGCTACATTTGCCAAAACGCGGTTTCCATTCCAGAACAGCTGATATTAAAGTATTGAGTTAAATATGTATATCATGATATCTTCTTTAATAATATACCGTGAAAAGAAGGAGCAAGGCGGTGACGAGCGCGAACACGTCGAAGTCGGTCTTGGTGCTGTTGAGCAGGCCGGCCATGTCGTGCAGCGCCGCCTGGTAGAACTCCTTGGCGATCTTGGCGGCGCTCACCTGCCCCGTGGCCAGGTAGTGGCCGAACTGCTTCTCGGCGCGCTGGAACGTCTTGTAGAACTCTGCGAGCGGTGAAATATCGATAGTCACCGAAAAAGTAATGACATTCAATTTAATTCAGTATGGTATACACACATACTATATACTCGTATTCAGAAGTTTGTTTTTAATTCTAAGCATAGAATTAAGTTCTACTTGAGTTTTGGCGAGATTGTGGCAAATAAAAAAGGACTGACGAGTAATCCTAACTAACTCCACTTAGTTTACAATTAAGGTAAAACAGTAGAACTTGGTAAAATTTTGAATGACCTTGAATTGGAAAGAGCGCATTATCTACGAAATGAAATAGTGTAGGTAGATGGCGTAACTAGCGCATATGAATTTACATAAATTATTGTGAGCTGTCTAAAAAATGGAAGATCTAATACAAATTTAAATTCTTGACTAAGTAGATACAGACCAGCTTCGGTAGGTGCTAGTTGTCTCGCATTTTGCGCAGCGACCAAGTGCAGCAAGTAGAGCTGCTGGCGGATGTCGGGCGGCATGAGCGACGGCAGGATGGAGCCGGAGCTGTCGCCGGGGATGGGCGCGTTGAGCAGCCACGCGATCGTCGGTGCCACGTCCACCTGCGATATCACTGGACCCGGACCTAGTCTAAAATTAAACAAAAGAAAGAACTGCAGGTGACACGACAATGGAGTTGTAAAACATATTACTGTTAAAGATACAGTTTATATTATGTCATACCATAGAGTGTTTTAAAGTACATTACAATATAAATTGTATTACATTTATTATAAATTTATGAGCTACAGTGATCAGATGAAATGATTAAAACTGATGATAGCTACAATTCAACCTTCACTAATGTAAGTATAAAGTATGCATGTATAGGGTTTTCCATTAAGGGCGGGT
>DWJK01004295.1:0-12158 GCA_018248815.1 Croniades pieria auraria
TAAGCATGTTGACTATTATGCGATGTGAATTGGGCATCATTAATTCGGCATGTTTGTCAAAATCTACAGAAAATTGATATAAAGTAAATGGACTATCACTATTATGATTTTTACTCCCAGTGGTAAGTTATTCACAGGGAGAAAAAAACCAATCTAAAATTAGCCATCGTCAATCAATCCAGATCTCTTTTTTTTTTCTGTGAACCTGTTTGTACATATCTGTATACTTACTTTTTACTCGATACAAAAGACTAAGTAGTCTTTAACAATTACTTGAAATCCGATTTAAGCCTCATATCCTGTATTTGCAATATTGTTGAAATAGCTGTGGGAAATGTTGCTTTGCAAACTTAGGCAAACTTACACGATGACATCGACCAGACAAACGTCAGACATACTGTTACCGAGTGTTATTGCAAGAAGCAAATGTAATGATGCTTGCTGTAACGGTTTTTAGAAACGTATGTTTGTATATCCAATTTGGTGAATTGCACGACATGTGATCTTTGCAAAGAGATGAGCGATCATTAAATAAATACCATAGAACAAACAGATATTGGTGACCGTTAGCGCGGGGGCGTGCAAACTCAGACGACCCATATTTGCGCAGTTGACCCGACCACGTTCATTCGCTCATTCGATATCTCCGACACGTATTCGAGCGACAACAATGTTTTATGAACGCAATTACGCCCTGAACGAACGTATTATGCATCTATTGTCAAACCGTATTTGACACTTTTATTAAACATAGGTTAACAATTAATATTCGCTCGAATAGATTTCGCCGCGAAAATATAACAAAAGACGGATATCAGTTTGGGGGTATCGAAAGCAATAATGTGATTATTTGTATCCGGTAATTGCGAAAGTATAGCGAAGCGTTGTTGAGAGATTTTCTGTAGCGTTTGGAAACGGTCTGATGAATAAACAATGCCTTGTTGACTGCGATTCTATCGGAGCTAACCGCAAGAACTGAGTTCGATCCGCGCATATTATGTCTCCGTTACCAAGCATTTCGATCTCAATGAAAACTTTTGATACGAATTCTAAGTAATAGATACATATAGGTACTTAACATGTTCTACTGTGATCAATTGACTTAATCATTTTTAAAATTTATCATCATCATCGCGTCAACATTTTCCGTTCCACTACTGGACATAGGCCATTCCCAAGGCAACAGATAACGGTGCGGTGTGTTATTTACATTTTATACAAGGATTTTAGAACTTAGCGTAGATATTTCTATACGTGAAATACATTACTAATAAATTACCGTAAAATCTGCGAACTGAATAATAACTGTTATGTTAAATTCCACGCGGACGAAATCGCGGGTAGTATTACATAAAAGTTTATACCGATTCCTCAATTTATACATTCACAAACTGTTCTATCCTTCCACTGTTGGATATGATCTCCCCGCGGAATGAAAATGGCGAATATCAACAAACGAATGATTTTACTTAATACATTATTACATAGGTATCCAGCTACAGATCATAATCATGACTTCTAAGTGATACTAGCCCTTTGAGTTAGGTTGTTTCAATACATCCTCTTAATATTTTTGCTAAATCTGATTATTCTTTATTGAATTCTTACCAAATACATCTTCTACATTTGTAGTTTGGTTAATATTAATTTTCATCATCATCATTATCATCACTATCAGCCCATTTCCGTCCACTGCTGGACATAGGCCTCTCCAATAGCACGTCACTGAGCTCGATCTTCAGCTGTTATTACTTAATCGCTACCAGCCACTTTGCCAGTCAAGTCGTTTCTTCAACGATACCATAAAGCTTAAAGACAGAAGTCTTCGATAAGTGCGTTTTACTTGTTAATACATACAGAGCCGAGCCGTGGACACTGAAGGTGCGACTGGTTGATACTCATTAGCTGATTGTATTTACTTGTCCTACATCATGCTTGGCCAACCTGGCAGTGCAGTCTGTCGCCAGCCGGGCCGCGGCGCCGCCGTGGGAACGCGCGCAGCCACCGTGACAAGTCTCGGACAATCGATTCGCCACTCACTGTGACAATGCCGTAATTTGCCAAAAAATCGACTATTCTTATTAGCATTAGATTAGCGCTTTTTGCGAATTCATAGGGACGTATTCTTAGTGCTATTCGTGATTAGTTTTATGTTTGTGAAGTAATACATTTGCGTCATATTCTGCTAATTTTCATTGTTTTTGATTTGATGAAAACTTTAGAAGTGTTGGCATGCTATCGAACCAAATATTTTCGTAATGATTCCATCAAATTGACTACCAAATTGATTGAATCAAATAATGTCGTAACTATATCATATCATTTACTCAAATCGCTTGTAAAGTTTTGTGGTACCTACCGGAACTTTTCAGCATGTATCTATGTACCTTGAGTTAACTAATAGAGAATGCCATAGAGGCAGTAAATTCTCCAAATTTTTACAAATAAAAGTTTAATAAATAAATAGATGAACACAGAAGATATCCTTAGAAAATAATATTCATTAAAAGTTTAAATTTACCTATTATAATGTAATGTCGGAAACATATACATTTGGTTTAATTTAAGGATGGCTGTAAAATATGTCATTATATCAGGTTATAAGAACAAACACAAGTACGCGTATCCGACACTCGGTGCACTCTGCCTACTTTGTAACGAACCTTGTTTGAAGATATAGTAATATACGTCGAATTTTACAAAAATAATGCCTCTAAATAGTTTGCTTATCGCTTAATTGAATATAGTAGGTATATGTGAATAAATTAAGAATTACGCATTTGACATTTCGACTGTGAGGCTTTGAGGCGTGACCAAATAACTAAATAATTCTCTCGCGGACACGATAAGATCATTTCTAAAGTTCTCCCCCATCCGCCTCCCTGCCTTCTCCCCCCACACCCGAGTCCAGACGATTAGTTACGCTTGAAATCTGATTTTGCTGTCCAAATTAACACCACTACCTAGAACAATGAAAAGACAATATTGTTGACTTCCGATGTATATTCGTATTTTATATCTAAATTTCTTGTACGGTGACCATAAAACCTTGTTGTCCAAGGCGTGGCTCAGTAACACAAGTGTTACTCATATATCTGACAATTGTCCATCAATCCTAACTTTTATGACTTTCAGTTTATATTTAATCCTAATCATCTTAAATAAAAACAGATAATTTTAGAAGTTATATTTATCTGGTATGCAATAGTTATTAAAAATTGTGTATCCTTCGTGTGATTTACTATTACAAAAAAAAAAAAAATCAATCAAAATGGTCTTTCTCACTAACATCTAAGTTTATGTATCTGTCAAATACGTAAACGTAATTTATAGTGTGCAACGTTCGCACATTATTTTAAAAAGCTTGGCCATTATTAAGATAATGTTATTTCTATGAGAATTAGAGTTGAAACTGTGAGAAAGGTCAACAATAGGGTCAGTGAATGGTGGCTGGCGGACAAGCGCCGTGCGGTGCGCCTCGTGGAGTGTTTTTGCCGCGAAAACAGCGGTCAATAGTAGCATGACAAATTCAGTGAAAACTGTCAACGGCTAAACTCAATTATTTATAATATTTTTTCTCAGACCAGATAATCATCGTTATCATCAACCTGTGTTATCATTATCGCCGGTCTATATCATTATCATTATCGATCAGTATCGTCATCGTCATCAGCTCTTTATCGTTTCACTGTTTGACAGTCGGAAAGATAAGGGAAAGGCCATCATTTGCCACGCTAGCCAAGTACGGTTTGCTGGGAAATGTCTGATAAAAATATATCTTACTTGTGTCAATACATATATTTATATTTTATTATAATTATGTATTTCAGGTTTAATAATGACCACTGGGTGCTATCATATTAGCGATCACTTTCATGATTCATCTCTCTTGGGTTAAATTAAATTACTTAAACATTTTACAATTTGACTGCTTCGTTGGTCGAGTGGTTACAAGCGTGACTACCGAACGGGAGTTCCTGGGTTCAAATCTCGGATCGGGTACTATCTGAACTTTCTAATTTAGAATTTCTAATAGTGACTCGGAGTCTGGATCAGTGCCCGCTGTATGGCAATAAGCTCACCACTTATTCCATAGAACTTAAACGTAGTAGATGAAACGTGGGAGTGTTCTACACTCTTCTGCCTACCCCTTCGGGGATTACAGGCGTGATGTTACCTACTTAAACATTTAGTAAAATTAAAAAATATTAAGTTGTGACAAATCATAAGATTATTGAAGTGTATCGGCTTATAGATAATGCCTAAACTACTTAGCATTCGCCACTAAGACTAACGCAAATTACATCGCAGTAAGCGATTTACCTTTGTAAAGAATATCAGTGATTTCTAAGGTAACGTTAAAATGTAAACTAAACTTTATAAGTAATCTTGTAACCAGCGCCTGTACCTAAATCGGTTTTTGTGTATCAAGTTAAACAAGTTTTTATCTCGGTGTTAAGTCAAGAACTGGAGTAAAATAACTCGGGAAAGGTCGACAAAAAGGTCAGTAGCGGGGCGAGCGAGAGGCGTGGCGCCCACAGCAGCTAACAGTTCAACCGGGGTTGAGGTGATTAAAATACAGCACTGGGCGCGTGCCCCGGGGCTCCCCGTATATCACATTCCAATATAAATTAGTTTTTGACGGTGCTTTTTGTGCCGAAACACGCCGGAGACTCGCTAGCTCGCTCTCTTGATTAGCCGTTTCAGGTATCCGCCTAATCTTTAGTTTCAATAACCGCCGCCTACTTAATTGAAATAAACGTAAACCCGAACAATCACGTTGGCGTCAACAATGCCGCACTGCTGTTTACTACGATAGATCAATAGTCAACTTCGGTCTGATATCACACGTGATATCATCACGTCATTCATAGGCTAGGAGCAGAAACGTTTCGCCTCGATAACGAAAAAAGTCAAGTCGTATCTTCGTTAAACTGTTGCAGCGGGTGTTGAACGTGACAAGATAAATATTGGGATACATTCCGCAGAAATACAGGCTTCGCCGTATCGCTAATGTAGTTGGCATCAGAATTTACGATTGATAATTGAGGAGTGCGTTTGAAGGAACCGCGGGCCGCGGTCGGCGAGACGGCGCGAGCCGCGCACGCGATTCACTTCGCTAACAGTTTAAGGGTGACCGCGCACTGTAAGGCCAGACTGCGGCATAGGACCAGTTTCGTTTACCTAATAGAGCTATAACACGCAAACGTCAGATTCGTCAAATACAATAAACACACAGAGTTAAGAGGGGTTAAAATAACGCAATTTTTTAACCATATAACACATTTGATATGGTAGTGTTTGAAAATTTATCCAATGGACACATTGTATACAAAACTTGGTGCGCCTTGGAAGAAGCCTATGTTAAGCTGTATATCTACCTACAGGTATCGGCCGATGATGACGCTTATTATGGAACACAAATTTCTTCGCTATTTAATATTTATTCGCTGTTCGGAGTTGACAATCGATAAATACATTACAAGAGATATTACATATATATATTGCCTTTTAAATTTCATACTTCATGTTATTCAACTTTTAAAAAATTGTTCTTGGATTGATATTGTTTTTAATTCCCGCTGCGATTTGTAGGCAGCTCGCTCGGCCGGATGGCGCTGTGGCGCGTCAGTGGGTAAAGGTTTGAGGGCAGCGAAGTGCGCTGCTGAAACATCGCGATGTTCCGCGCCCAGCCCGAGGGCAGCGCCAAATTACAACACTAGCCGCCGGCGTAATTGCGAGCGCTCGTTGCGTCGGCCGCGTGTGGGAACACCGAGCGATTTATTAAGATTTAATCGCGCCCAATTAAAATACGCGCCGCATTATTACCGCGCACAAAAAGATTATGCAAATTCACTGTAAGAACACGCGGGCGCCGTGCAACTCTATATTTACTTACCGCTACGAGACCATGTAGCTATCTACGACTACGTAGCGCGCTAGTATCGCACTTATGTATGTTTGTTGCTGTGATAACATGAGCATAGTATATCTTATGTGTTTTGTATATCAGATAGCTTCGAAAGTCGATGTCGGTTAGGTGCATATATACACATATCAATTTGAGGGAACATTTGAATGCACTTTTTCTGTCGTGTCCCATAAAGCATTTATCGTAGCCAGACGCCCAATAAGGCACCTGTTGGTCAATCGTCGATTATCGCGTAAAAGAGAAAGGCGAGGTGACGACGGCGTCTTCCCACGGCGGCGCGCAGGACCTCCCGGGCGCGCATACATTACACCACGCAGTGTCGTTCCGCCCGCTGGCCACACGCACGCGACATCACCAAGAGCTGCTGCGCCGCCGAGCCAACACCACGCCTAATTGGAAATCACCTTCGTTTATACACTTCGACTCTTGAACGCAATCTCGTTATGAGAAACTATAAAATGAACTTTAATTATGTTCAACGCTTTTTGTCCTGTTTGCTTATTTATCTATCTGTCTATGCGCTTATATCATCGTGTGTAAAAATAGATTAACTGTTAACACTGAAGAAAGAACTACCCGTTCTTTCTCGACGTGAGAATTTTTGTATTTTCGTAATATAATAGAACATTCTCACAATTAAAGTGTTAATTGTATAATAATCCAAACAATAGCCGGCGGCGTCCCGATCGCTCCAGAATCGGCATTAGCATGTTAATGAAGGGGCGTGTCCGAGCGCGGTCCTCACAAATCACGTCCTGCGTCTCCCACGCGGCCGCCTCTCGCCGTGATATATGCACTTTTTAATAACCAATTACATTGTCCACCGAACCTTATCCATTCACTCTCTAATATTGAATTCGACTCTATAAATTACACTTGAAAACAGTCAGACTTAGAAACGTACGCTCTTAGCCATTGGTGATTATTATCCGAATTATAGAAGATGTAAGTGAATAATGCAAACGGGTCCTCTCTGACTCTTTGCTTTAGGCTTCTGACAAGCGTCAGTTAGGAGCAAACAGGTATTCTGTATAGGTAGCGCCATTAACATAGCAAAGAAGGGGCGGGCCGGCCGGTAACTCACGCCCGCACAAAATAAATAATTAACTACCACGAACGTGGACGATAATGGGCCACTAATATTCGGTATCTGGAGGAGTAGTAGAACACTCGAAAATGCTGCAGTCGGAATAACAAGCGACGCCGCTGAAGGGTTTCTAATGAGCTCCATTAACATTTAATAAACTTGTTTGTGGTTTTGTTCAAAACAATCTGTCTAATATTGCGGTCTTAGTTCACTTAACACATGAACTAAATATGTTATGTGGTCACGACGTACCATTAAATATGGTAGGAAATTACAGTTGCTTTGTACTTTCAGGCTAGACTAAGTATTCTCAGGTCATTCTGCGAACCGAACTTTAACAGCAGGGTATAAGACAGCTAATTATTTATCACGTCGCAGAAAAAATATAGATACTCAAAAACATATCAATTTACGTAAAAGTTCCATCATAAAATACTATTCGTGAAATTATTTTTTTTTTTTTAGTACCTACAGATATGAATTTACCTAATCAAGTCTAAAAATATAGATATGTAATAATATGTATACATATCATAATTGGTACGTTTAAAAATAAAAAATAATTTACTTAAAAGTAAAAATAAAACTCTTCAGAAAATAAGCAAGACGAATCCGATGCTGTATTTGCTTGTTGATTAATAAAAAAAAAAGTTTATCCCATCGTCAGTTTTTGCCCGCAGAAGATTAATCTCCCAATGATTAAAGTCAGCTCTCAGCTTGTCTCTGGTCCCAGGCATATTTTTATATTGTCCTCTAATTTACGCGAATGCCGACCAATTAACTGTAGAAATAAAATGCATTACAACGGAATGTGCTTTAAATTTTCATATGGAAGAGTTTTAATTGGTTATTACGTTATCGATAAAACCGCAGACCGCGGACCGCGGCGTGGGCTTGAATTGATACGGATTACGAAATAATTTAATACACGTGGAACTCTTCAGACAGACAAGGATGTAATTGCGGTACTCAGATTGCTATAATGTGCACTTCACAAGTACGCAGTCCCTTGAAAACAGATCGTTATAGCAACTGTGTCGTCGATATCTTTACTGCTGTATTTTATTTGAAAGTTGTCAAAATTTGAGCAAGTTCAATCGATCACATGTATCATTGCATAAAAATGCCCCTCCTAAACCACGAAGAGGGCTCTTTAAGACGAGCCCTTATCGATAAAACCGCAAGACTGCGGTGAGAGTAAGACGACAGGCGTCGCCCGGCGCGGCCCGAGACGCTGCGTACATACGAGTATTTGCAGAGATCTGAGCACACGTTGCAGTATTGTATGAAATAAATAAAAACGACGCAAATACAGATGTCTTATTTGTTTGACCGGCTCACCGCAGCCGGGGTCGTGCGTACGGTGGGTGGCATGTACATTTGTCACCAGTTACCGGGAGCACGAAATGCGAGCACACTACTTATACACCTCAAATCTGTAATAGTTGCGCATTTCATCTATTAAAAACTCAATCCACTATTTTTATCTACATATCCAGTTGATGACGGAGTTCTATGACCATGATAGCTTCGAACAGATCTCGTATTCTTAATTACCATTCGCATAAGCCAAGAATATATGCACTTCCACTTGCAAGGTCCTAGTATCGTCCGGTGTGCGTTAAGCTAACGTATGCTGCAAAAGATCGAATCAATACCAGCATCGCCAAAATAGATATGGCGGTGGCATAAAAACTACTTTAACACTTTTGTTAGCGATGCGTTTTTACATAAGACTAAATGACTTCTCCAAAGGATGCTAACTGAATCTGGAGCACTTAGCTCTGTGGTACTATCACAGCAAGCATCGAGCGCTATGCAAATGCAGTTTTTGCGGGCAATCGGCAGTGAGACGACGGCATCTCCTCCAGTGGGTGGCCTTGTATGCTTCGTACGCTGCAAATTGGAGGACTACCGTGTAACCTGGGGCTACACAAATAACTTCTGCATTTGATTAATTAAGCCGTTCTCGTATTGCCCATATTCGTGATTGGTTAGAGGATGATTACGTGTGTCAATGCTATTGTATACTAGGCTACAATGTATAATGTTATACATAGATATATTGTATTATTCATCGTTAACCTTTTTATAGTTATACCATTGGACACGGAGTTTCACTCTCGAAATGACAAGGGGTTAACCGGTAACTTGGTGAAGTATGGGGGTGACCTATTTGTCAGCTTGGCGGAGTTTATTTATTACAAATCTATATTTCCCAAATAAGTCTCGATGTAGCCCTTGATGGGTAATGAGCTCGTAAAGGAAATAAAGAAATAGAACCATTTATAGGACTCTAGCCTATATTTAACTATTGAGAAAAAAAAATTTTTTTAGAAAAATATATGTTATCTTTATTAAACTTCATAATATATCGTTCCATAGATAACAGTACCTAATTCTATATGCACGAATTTATCATCAGATTTGTACAAAGATAAATAAAAGATGTTATGTTAATCATATAATACTACACTCATAATCATTATAAGTGATACCATCAAATCAAGGTACTAATATAAATCAAGCCTAAGTAGTAATATAATCATATATTCCAGTGATAACAACGGTTTCGTGTCTTATAAAATAAAAGTCGAGATAGATACAGAATGGAACATGAGCGGGCGGAATAAATTTTTATCTCCATTCATTGCGCCAACAAAAAAAGGAACAAGAGACTGGTTGTCGCGGTTGTTTTGTCCTTACACAATCGTTGTTCTAATAAACATCACTAATTTCATCCTCACACGACAACACAAATGCCCCTCGAACAACACCTAGTTTACATAATATAATATTCAAAATTGCTCTCAGCGCCTGAGTCATCCTCCGTCACAAAATTATGTTCGCTCCGCTTAAGGAGAGGTTCCCCTGCATTCAATAAACTTTGTGCTTTACAGGAAATAGAGTAGAATTATTATTACCGAAGCGTTGTATAGATTATTGGGTATTTTTCATAATCACCACGTGATATGTTATGATGTTGTTCGTCTTCACAATTGCGATTTTAAATTAAAACAAATAATCAACTGTAATGAACACAATATTGATTCGCAACTACTTGTATTGTCTAAATATAGTATGTATAAAAGTATATATTAAAGCAATGCCTTAAATACTGTGGTATTTAGAACTACACAGTATTGAAGCAGTGCGAGAACAAATCCTAGGAAACTTAAGGAAAAGTCGGTTGCTATGATTGGATGTTACGATTCAAAACAGGGAACAAACGAAGAAGAAGTGGCTTGGAAATCAGGACCTTAAGGATTTTTTTTTGCATTTGCTCAAGCGACGGCGAGGCGACAATAAATTAGTTGTGTTGAAATATTTGTGTTGCGCGTCGGTCTCGGCGCGCGCATACATTAGCGGTGCCACGGGGCGCCCATTGTGTCCGCACTTGCCACCCTCGCCGAGGACCGTGGGTGACCTGCAATTATGTGATAACATCACCCCGTATATGATCACTTCATACCTAATTCTTAAATCGTTATCATTAAACACCACACAATAGATATATCAATGCTGTCATATCAAACAGCAAAAGAAACACGTGCGATAGGATTTCTATTGTGCTCCTGGTTGGTTTTTCTTAGTTCTATTTGTGCGGCCAGTAGAATATGTAAACTTTACAAAATTATCACTTTAATGTTGACTAGATCATGTTTATGAAATATAAACTATTTCGAGTTTAAAAATGGGTTAGCAAAATTGTCTTCTAAACGTTTCCTGTTTCAGTTATATATGTTTTTTTTTTGTTTTCTAACGGGTTGCCGAAAGGTAACCGAGATTGGAATGGATCGCGCGATCAGGGTTGCGCGTAATTTGGGCTTTGGTCAGGTTCCGTGACTAACGACCAGGTAATTGCCCGGCAGGTGAACAGTTTTGAACGCCAGACGAAATGCACTAAGAGAATGAAGAAGAACTGTATCTTTGACTCAGTTATTCCTAAATAAATATATAATAGAGAAAAGTAATGAAATTGTTAAAGAACATTTACAAAACATTAAATTCCTGAACGATCAGAACATTCAAAATTCAAATGGTGTTTGGTTTAAAGCAGATAATAAACAGAATGCGTATATAATCTTAAGGTTTCACCACTACCGGAAGTTGACTGTCAATGTGACAAATTTGTCTCTATATGTCGTTAAGCAACAAATTTGCTCAGCATTGGCGTGTTCCAATACATCTCTTGCCTTCAACTATATAATATTTAGCATTGTATATGCCATACCTATTTAATATACTAATAGCTTTACAGAAACACGCAAGGTTCGAATCGGACGAATTCACCTTCAGTCGACTAGAGATTGCGTGTACTTAGTTTTAGTATATTTACGAATATCGACTGATTAAAATATTATACTAAAAAATAATACTGTTATAATTCAGAAACATCAAAATTTTGATAGTGAAATTAATTCGTAACTAAAGTAACATTTTATCAGAACATGACATTAATTCTTAAATGAACCGATAGTGATATTGATTTTAATAAGAATTAATGAAAAACAAAGGGTAATAACAAAAGCTTAACCAAACAATATGACAGCATTGACAACTATTAAGGCACTCCTCAAAATCAGCAAAAAGAGTAGTCACACTGCCGTTACTGGTAAACGTAACAAAATTGAACGATAAAAATTTTATTAAACCTAACATCACTTCTGTAATCCCTGAAGAGGTAGGCAGAGGAGTGTAGTCCACTTTCACGTTTCACCAGCCACGCTTTATAGGTGATGAGCCTATTGTCATACACCTGGCACAGACCCAAACACCGGTTCACTATTAAATATTTCTACTAGAAAATCTATGTTAGAAAAATTCAACAACTCCCGACCCGAGATTCAAACCCTTGATTAGCAGTCGCACTTTGCAACCACTCGTCCAACGATGTAGTCCAATATACTCGTATAATCAATCAAATAACCATAAAAGCATAAAACCACTCCGCAAGGATAATGATTGATGACGTAGTGCTGGAACAAGTGGATGAGATTGTATATCTTGATTGTGCTTTCAGCAGGGATGGCAGATACACCGCTGAATAGAAAGAAGAGTAAGTGCTGGAAATAGTGTGAATGGAGCGTTGGGTAAGCTACAGAGCAGCCATTTTCTGAGCCAGAGAGCTCGACTGGC